>CALSCP010002017.1:90215-105359 GCA_943704425.1 Ministeria vibrans ATCC 50519
TCATTTTTTTTATATGTCTTCTTGCACCCTCATCGCCGCGCTTCTGTTTGTGGTTTTTGCAGTTGCGCGGCCAGAGGTTGTGGAGCGGCTTTCGGATGCAAGGCGGAAGTCTCTTCGCGACGCATCGTTGTGTGGCACCAACACGTCGACGCCGCTGGGCATTGACCAGGTACACGCGTGTAGCCTGCTCCCCCCCCCTCCCTCACCTTCTCTCCATTTCACTCGCCGCTTTCGTCCTTTCACTCTATTTTGACTCGTTCCGAGACAAAAATATATATCGGCGTCTTTTTTTGAAATGGAAATAATTATCACTCTGTCCCACAGGAGTTCGCTGTCAATCTCCTGAATTCGTCCATGGCAAGCATCACTGTGCCACCCGGTGCCTTATTCAACGGCCAGCTGTTCCCCTTCGTTGTCGCACGGCCCGTCCTGGTCGATTTTAGCGGCGCCGTTCTGCGCTGCTGTTCGTCACTTCTCTCCGCGCTCGTTATCGACTCTGACGGCGTCTCCTTGGCCAACTTCACCATTACGGGCTGTCGAGGACAGTCGGCTGTGCATCTCAGGCCACAGGCGTCGCTCGTTCTCAGCGACGCGACCTTTTTTGAGAACGGTCCCGACGCGACATTGCTTGCATCTCTCGCGCTCCACACAGCCGCAGTCTCGCTGCCGTTCCTCGTGGAAACATCTCCAGTCTACGTGCCGGGGATCCAGGTGGACTCGCAAGCGGCGCTGGTGGGAACTCGGCTGCGTTTCGATACGCTTGCGGGGTTGCCGTCTGGAGCGATTCTTGCTGCTGGTAACACCTCGGTCAGCTTGCTCCATTCGACCTTTGACTCGTGTCAAGGGACCCACGCCGGCGCTTTTGCGGTGCTCAGAAGTCGTTTTAACATGACGGAGTGCATCGTGCGCGGAACCAGCTCGCTTCAGGGCGCCGGAGTGGCTCGGATTGACGACGGCTCATCTGTCACTGTTGCTCGCTCTCTCTTTGACGGCTGCTCGGGGTACGCCTCGGGTGCACTGCTTGCTAGTGGTGCGACCTTTGTTGATATCACCAACTCACAGTTTGTGAACTGTCGTGCTGGCGGCACGACCGCCACCACGGAAGGTTTTGGGGGTGCCATGACGCTTGCCGACTTTGCTTCTGCCACTGTCTTGCGCTGCTCCTTCACGCACTGCCACTCAAACGGCGGCGGTGGTGCACTCAGCTTTGCCTCTGTTACACCTTCTATTGTACAGCACTGTGTGTTTGCCGAGAACACGGCGCTCGTCGAAGGTGGCGATGTGTACGTGTCACACTCGACTCAACTTTCCCTCCTCGACTGCACCTTCGACTCGTCCGCTGCTCCCGTTGGCGCGTCCCTCTCGGCCCATGGCGACGCCACAGTTTCCTATTTGCGATGCAATGCGACACAACACGCTGCGAACATTGGAGGGTTTCTTGCGGCCTCTCAATCCGCCACCGTTCTCATGAGCTTCGTCACCGTTTCACGCGTCGCTGCTCATCTCGGTGGTTTTGCTGCCCTCCTTCTCTCCAGTGCCTTTCGGGCCACCCACCTTACCGTCGTTGATTCGACAGCTGCAAGTCGCGGTGGCGCGTTTCATCTTGATCATGCCGCCACAATGGAGTGCGACGCGTGTCTTTTTCGCAACGTCACGGCCGATTTTGGTGGCGCGCTCCACTGCACGTCGGGCGCAACGGTGAGCGCCAGTCACTCGCAATTCCTTGACAACATTGCCACGAGGAGCGGTGGCGCTGTGTACACCATGCAACAGTGCACTGTTACCTTTTTAAATTGCACCCTCACCGGCAACGAAGCGCTCCTGAGCACCGGCGGTGCGCTGGCCGCGTTGCACGAGACCACTCTCACACTGGCAGAGTCCCACCTGGCGGGGAACACCGCGCCCAGTGGCGGTGCTCTTTCCGTCTGCGGGCCCGTGCAGGTAACCATTGTAGGCTGTACCTTTACCAAGAACCGCGCCATCAAACAGAACGGTGGAGCACTGCTGGCGTCAGTCGATGACGCAGTCGCACGTGGCATTGCCCAAGAACGGTCTCTCGATGCGCTCGTGGCATCTCTCGTTGAACTCGAAGCCGAGCACACTCGGTGGTCCGTCACTCCCGAAGTGACACTGCTCACGTCGCTCAATAGCACTAACTGGGCGAGCATCTTTCCCAGTTCTAGTGCCACCTCCAATACTGCAACAACAACAGCAGCAGCAGCAGCAGCAGCAGCAGCAGCAGCAGCGACATTATCTCTCTTTCCCTCACTTCACGTCCAGCAGAGCGCCTTTGTGAGCAACACGGCAGCCACGAGTGGCGGTGCCATTTACTCATTGCACTCCATACAGCGAATCGCGAGCGTGCTCTTTCATGCTAACTCGGCCGGTGTCTCTGGCGGTGCATTTGCCGCGGTGTACTCGGCCATTGGCGAACCGTACGGCGAACTCGCGGAAATTGCCAGCTGCAACTTCACCGAAAACACGGCGGGCGAACGTGGCGGTGGCGTTGAAATGGACGTGCAGGTAGAGTCGAGTTCGCCCGCTCAGTTGCACTTTGCAGGCAACCATGGTGCACTCAACTCGGCCGCCATCGGCGGCTTCGCGTACATTCTGGCATCACCCACATTGCAAAACCGTGATATTATCTACACCGATATTCTCGCCATCTTTCCCGTGTTTTTGGCCTTCAACTCGGTTGGTGTCAACCAAGCGACACTCTACGGCAACGACTTTGCTACCGACGCGATGCGTCTCGTCTTTTTCTGGGACTATCCCGACTGTCCCGTGTGCCCCGGCAACGTTAGCATGTGCTGTACTCCTGTGCAATCCATTGTGAGCGGTCGTGAAATGTCCATTGTGCCCACCATTGCTGTGCTCGACGGATTCGATCATCTTGTGCCCACTGCATTGCTTCAAGTGACCATTAGCGCCAGCACGAATAGCAGTCTCGACTCTCAAGCTTACATCCGCAATCTTCCAAGCACACCACTCTTTGTGACCAATGGAACAGCGCCTGTGCCCGGTGCGCTCACTCTCTACGGACAGCCCGGCGTCGTGACCATTGTGGTTTCGGCTCAAGACGGCTCGCTGCTGCCCACGTCCTTTTCGCTGACCATTGATGAGTGTGCGACGCTCTATGCCGAAAATGCTGTGCTCTTCTTCGACGGAAATGCCCCTGTGGCGCTTTGTGCCAACTCAAACACCATTCCCTCGCAGGTGGTCGTTGTCTTTTTTATTCTCACCGCTCTCTTGCTTCTCGGCGTGTTCACAGCTCTCGTCATCTTTGTGCGTCATCGTCACAAGAAGATTGTCGACATGACCGGCTTGCTCTATCTCTGCTTGCACATTGCGGCGCTTCTCATTGGTTCGGTGCTCGTGTACCAGCGTGATCCTGCCGCCAGCGTTATTCGCTGTCGTGCCTTTTTGCTCATTCTCTCTTGGTGCTATCTTCTTATCACCGTTCCCATCATTGTGAAATTTGTCTGGCTCAAAATTCAATCACGTGAGCAGCTACGCAACGTGTCCATGACCATTCCGACGCTGACACTGCTGGTGCCCACGGCGCTTGCACTCGCCTTTGCCTTCTTCTACCTCATGGGCTTTAGTCTTGAGGGCTCCGTGCACGTTGCACTGAGTCTGTCTGACGACCGCATTGCCCAAAAGCGCTGTGTGTTCACGGGCGCCGGTGGCATTGTTTTTGCAGGACTCCTCTTTGGCTTCTTTGTCGTACTGGTGCTGCTTGCGTGGCACACTCGCGCGACGACAACACTCTACAACGAAGGCAACCGCATGACATGGGCTATTGGCTGCATGGCCTTTGTTCTGCTTGTCTGCATTGTCATGCTCGTTGCCATGTACCGCAACCAAGACGGCCTCTACACTTCCGTCGCCGTTGGCTATCTCCTTTTTGCTCTCATTCTGTTCCGCTTTGAGTTTTATCCTGTCGCCAAACTCACTCGTGGCGCCTGGGAAAGTCTCGACAAAGAGGCGTTTCTCTCCTATGCCCAAGGAGACCGAAAGGCACGAACACAAGACATAGCGAGATGAAAATAATTATTATTATTGTATATTAATAATAATTCATACCATCATTCTGATTCTTGTGTGTAGGCGATGAAGGAACTAGCGGCGGCACTGACTCGCGCCGGCGTGGGCGTGTACGTTGACGAGATCCGTGCAGAGGCAGGCGCCATTTGGAGAACGGAAGTGGCGCAGGCAATCAAAGCTTCAAAGGTATTTTTTTTAGCTTGTTTTATGTGTGTGTGTGTGTGTGTGTGTGTGTGTGTGTGTGTGAGAGAGAGGGAGAGAGAGAGAGCGATTATGCATTTATTTGTTTCTTGCGTTTAGATTTTGATCTTTATGGTTTCTTCTGAGTCTGCAACGAGTGCATACTGCCTTGAAGAAGTTCAGTTTGCCTATGACCTGAAGTTGCGCATCTTTCCGGTAATTGTTGAAGGAGGGTTTCAGGAGTCAATGAATTCAGGGTTGGAGAGTAAGTGTTGGCTCTTGCGCGCGTTCGTTTATACTGCAATATTTTACTTTTCTATTTTGGTTGTAGTGCTGATGCGACGATACCAATGGACGTATTTTGACAAGGGAGACTTTGATGCGAGCTTTACGCAGTTGATGGAAGGGGTCAGAGGAACTCTGCAGCGGATAGATGTTGATGGCGTAAGGAAGACTAAAAAAGAATGAGGAGATAACTGAAAGAGGAGCGTGTCATTGTGTGCCAATATAAGGGGGTGGTTTTTTATTTTGACTGTTTTGTTACTTAGGGAGCGCCCGCGGCTCGATCCAACTCCACTACCATTCAATTGGTCAGCCCTGAAGATATGAATGAGGCTGATTATCGATTGGCGGACGAACTCAAACCGAAATCAGTAAGGGAGTGAGGAGTGAAGAATAAGAGAATGGGGAGAATGAGATTGTATACACTGCTTTGCATGATTGCAGCAGAATTCTTTTTTATCGGAATAAAATAGTAATAGTTATTAATATGATTTTTTTGTAGGTGTTTTTGTCGTGGTCCCATCGTGACGGGGGGTTTGTCAAGGAGCGACTTTGGCCCGACCTGTGTTTGCGTGGATTGGATGTGTGGATTGATTTCTTGTCGTTGCGCAGCGGTGATGACTGGCGGTGTACCATTGGCGATGCAATTCGTGGCTGTGACGTGCTTGTGTTTGTGGCGACGCACACTGCTGTAAGTTCACAGTACTGTCAAGAGGAAGTGCTCTATGCGGAACGGTATGGCAAGCGTATTGTGACGGCGCTTGTGGATGATTGTCGTGATCGAGTGCAACACCACTCGAGCACGGTGGATGTGCGGTCGCTGCTGTTGAATTCACCTGCAGTGGATTTCCGTGAGCAAGCGACCTATCGCAGTCGTTTAGACGACCTTGCGCGTGTCTGTGCCACCTTTATCAGCGAGGCACAGTTGCGCGAGACGCTTGAAGATCAGGGTGTAGTGATGAATTCGTTGCAACTTGTGCCACCAAAGCAGAGCAGTACGAGTAGCGGTGGTGGTAGTATTGCGTCGACGGCTTCTTTGGGACGACGTCTCTCGTTGAATCATCATCATTTGGTCGAAACTGACTGCGATATGGTGAAGGTGACCGAGGCGAGTGGCGAGTGCTTGTTAGCGCGAGACAATTTGGCGACGGAGAACGGCGACGTGCGGGATGTGGTGGTGCGCAAGACTTCTGGTGGACGCACGAATGCGAATGCGAATGCGAATACGAATGCAAATGCG
Source organism: Ministeria vibrans ATCC 50519 (assembly GCA_943704425.1). Classification (NCBI taxonomy): domain Eukaryota; class Filasterea; order Ministeriida; family Ministeriidae; genus Ministeria; species Ministeria vibrans. The sequence goes on from CALSCP010002017.1 coordinate 95,965, forward strand.
AATGCGAATGCGAATGTGAATGCAGGTGTCAATGAGATGTCACTGCCTTTGGGTCACTCACAAGTGAGCACCGTGTCGGCGTCAACGGTGGTGAGTGGCGGTCGTTTCCGCATTGAGCTGCTGCAGACTCTCTTTGATGGTGGTAGCAGCAGTGGTTCTCGTGCTGTGACTCCCCTCGATTCCAGCATGGCTCATTCACCGGCGCTCTCGGGAGCCACTTCCTTTGCGTCGGCTTCGTCGCCCCTCTCGCGTCGCAAGGGGGCACCTCGCTACGCGGCCCTGAAACGCGCCAGCACTGTCAACGAGACGCCCAAGCCTGCCCCACTCAACATTCTTTCAGAGGAAAGCCATGGTCAAAGTGACACATCGTCTCAGACCACTCCATTGACGATTGCATCAACATCGCGTCGTCGGTTTTCGATGCGTCAGTCGACGCTCCAGAACGACCCACGTTTAAAGTTGGACTCTACGCGACGCGACCGAGGACGTGCTGTGTTGCCTTTCAACCGCACTGTTCAGATGGGTGCCACTGTGCCGCGCTCCGTGTCCATGCGCGATTATGGCAGGAACGATGGCGAAATAGCAATGGAGTCCATGACGCCCATGGTGATCACGGCCGATGTGTCGACGAGCGAGTCGGTTGGTGATCACGGCCGATGTGTCGACGAGCGAGTCGGCTGAGTTTGAGCAAGCGCAGCCAGAAGTGGTGGAGACGGCGGTGAGGCAGAACAAGAGCAAGTTGCGCAAAGGTGTTTCGTTTGCGACGACATCCTACGAGCGAGCAGCAGATGATGAAGAAGGAGGCGCAAGTGAGGCTGTGGTGGAACTTGAGTCTAAGAAGGAGGAAGATGTGTCGGAGATGGCGGTTGTGGTGGAATTGGACGGTTCACCGCTTGTGGCGCGTCGGCGGGTTCCCGCGAAACCCAAGACGACGACGACAACGACGACAGAGACAAAAAATGCCACTGAGAAGGCAGCGGAAGAGGAAGTGCCCCAAGCGGTGGTGGAACGAGAGCCGCTGCCGCGTGTACTTGTCCATGCGCATACGACTGAGTCAATTACGAGTACAGGTGGCGATGATGAGATTGTGCGCGTTGCTGTGACCTCTGCAGCGCCACCTCGAGCGCGTTCGCTGCAACGTGGAGGGCTTGTGCGGCAGCAACGACTGTCTGTGCTTGACGACGGGGCAGATCTCAAGTCGGGCGCGACAGTGGAGGAGGAGGAAGAAGAGAGTGATACGGAGAAGGCACCGGGGGACGATGAGGAGGCCATTGAGTCGTGTGTGTAGTATATTGTACAATAAATTATTATTATTATAATTATTTTTATTATTAATTATTGTTAATTTAATACCAATAATAATTAATCTTCCTATTCAAATCAAGATCAGTTTTTTTCTTCACTTCTCCCACCTTCACAATGACACGCGACAACCCCGACAAGTCCGTAACAGGCTACTGCTTTGCACGAAACCTCGTGTGGTTCACCAACTGCATTACTTTTGTACGGCACAGCGACAATTCAATGTCCGTCTGTGTGTTGATCTCTCTCTCTCTCTCTCTCTCTCTCTCGCTCTGTAGTTCACCGGTGCCGCCTTAATAGCTGCCGGCATCTTCTCACTTGTGGAGCTTGACAAGTATTTGCCCCTCACGACGACGAACATCGCGGTATGGGCGTGTGCTTCCCACACGAGACGGATGTGGATGAAAGCGGACGCTGACGTTTCACTCTCTCTCTCTCTCTCTCTCTCTCTCTCTCTCTTTCTCTTTCTCTCTCTCTCCTGTGGCTGCTTCCTCCGCTTTCTCCCGTCTTCTTCCATCCTGCCCGTAGTACCTTGGTGCCTTTCTGATTGTCACTGGAACTATTCTTTTTCTGAGTAAGTTCTTTTTTTTCTTCTGGCTGTTTTTTTTTGAAAGTTCCGTTTTTGGTTCAGTGGGATTTCTCGGCTGCTGCGGCTCGATGAAGGAGGATGTATGCATGCTTCAGTGGGTAAGTGACTGGCTGAAATGGTGGAGTTAACGCGAAGCGAAAAGAGAAGAGAGAAAAGGCCTAAAAAAAAAAAGACGCGCAGAGTGGACATTTCAAAAATAGAGTGATATGTTGTGAGTTGTTTGCTTTGCTTACTGGAGTGCCCCTGGCCCTTCTGCCCTGTGTAGTTCTTCAACATTATATTCATCCTGGTCATTGTGGAAATCGCGGCGGCTGCTCTGGGCTACGTGTACAGAGACACGGTAGGAAGCACAGTGGGCATTTGCGACACACACACGCACACACACACACACACACAAATATAGTATTTTATTATTATTGTCTCTTATATCTTGTCTTCTTGTTATTGTGCTTGTGATGGTGTGGCGGGTAGATCTCAAACACGCTGGTGTCCCAGTGGAATGCCGGAGTGACCAGCAACAGCACAACTGTCCTCAACACCATTGATCTCGTCCAAACAACGGTAACAAAATCAATTTTGTGTGTTGGTTTTTATTGATTCTTTTTATTTTTGTAGTTTTCGTGTTGTGGTTTGAACAACTATACCTATTGGAATTCAGTGACAACCTATAACTATGACCAACCTCCAAGGTATTTTAATTATAATTATATTAATAAGTATTTTCTTACAATCATACCAATTTTGTTGTGATGATTGTATTAAAATAATTATTATTAATTATATTTTTTGTAGTTGTTGTCAGAGGTCGTTTTACCAGGCAGAAGGGTATCCCGACTGCATTGACCCGCCGTCAAATTTGTACCAGGAGGGATGTACCACGGCCTTTGGGTCGTGGATCAGTCGGAATCTAATCATTGTCGCATCAGTCGCCACCGTATTCATTCTCATGCAGGTGCGCCATTTAGAGATATCTTGTGTGTGTGTGTGTGTGTGTGTGTGTCTATGGACTCGTTACGAATGACAGCCCTAACTCTAATGACAAGTGGAACCCTAATCCTAATCCTAATCCTATTAGATTCTTGGAATGTGGTTTGCGTGCTGTATGATCAAAAACATTCGTGAACGCCAATACAACGAATACACGCGCAACAAGAAGGGGATGGAAATGAAGCAACGCGGCGTCTAATTATCTTCTCTCAATTATTTTAATAAAATTGTTTATTCATTTATCACACTCTAAAGTTTGTTTTTCTTTTGTTGCTCTGGGTGGTAAATTAGGTGGTCCATCGCGTGGCTCCACGACCTCGGTCCAGTGCAATGATCTCTGGGTCGTCTTCGTCAAAGTTCTTCTCAAAGCTCGTTTCCTCTTCGGCGAACACTTCTTTGCTCGAAAACTTTTCCGATGCGGGTTCGCTTTCTCCATGAAAGGGCCTGCAACAAGAGAAAGAGAGAATATTATATCAGAATAGACACACTTAGTTTCTACTATCACTAATTTATCTCTCTCTCTCTCTATCTTTCTGTCTCTCTCAATGTCTCTCTTTCTCGATGTGTACGCGCAGGGTTTGTTAGGGTGTTTGCAGAGATCGGAGAAAATTTCGTTGAGCACTTTTCGCGCTTGGCGAATGTTGTCCTTTGCACGTTGGATTGTCTCTGCTTTGCTCTCCAGTCGATTGTCCACAGCACGCTCCTGGGCGCCGTTGTAGCAGCGAATGGCCTCGTGCAGACGGTGGAATGCCGCTGGATACGTGTCTTCGTTTGCCATTGCAGTCGGATCCCTCAGCTGCACAAACACTACAGATCATAAATATTTGGTTTGCATGGGTTAAAAAAAAGAAATCCACTCGCTCACTGTGCAAGCTCTCAAGTACACAAACTCAATAGCAAGGATGTGTGGTTATAGGCGACCACCAAAATAAATAACACCACTCAGACCAAACACCATAATAATATTATATAATAATAATATAGACACATTTCGCGCTCTGCAGTCCCAAGAATTGTGTTTACCTTGGTTTAAAATGGCATTTCCAAGACCCACGAGACAGTGAGCGGCAGGATCCCCCTCGTTGATAGCCTCGCGAAAGAGTCGCTCAGCTTCAGCATGATCGCCTACAGGAGGGTGTGAGCCACAGCAACACAACACAGAGCAGTGATCATCTGCGGTTTCCGACCCTTTTCGCCTGCCTCGCGCGCCTTCTTCGCCACGCGCCCCTTGCCGCTTGCGAGTTCCTTGGACGCCAGCGTATCGGCGGTCAGATACAGCTCGTGCATGTCCGGCGTGTCGGGAATGGTGTACACAGTGTCTGCAGAGCAACAGGACAAAGCGGGACGATCAGCGATGCACTGCTCAGTCTCACAGCGCAAAACACACACCCATCGTACCGCTTGGCTCCCACGAGTCAAACTGAGACAGATCCGCCAGAGACAGCCGGCCCTTGGTGAGAGCCGCCGGCGCACTGGCGTCTTCAAACTCGTCCATGCCGTCGAGCGATTGGCTGTCGCCCAAGTCTCCAAATATCTCCTCAGCATCGTCCGCATCATCTGCAATGGCATTGTGCGCCAACACCAGAAACGCAACCGAGAGCACAGTCAAGTACACCTTCATGGTCAAAATAGAGTGAGTTGTGAGTTGTGAGTTGTGAGTTACTGAGCAGAAGACAAGACAGAAAGTCGCTCTCCTCTCACTCGTCCGTACGCTACTAGGTGCGTTTTTCCTACATCACAGTCATTACTGATCACGCCGTTCTTAATTCTTATTGCCTAACAGTTGCCTTGGATCACTTTTCATCTCATCTGATCAGTGATCAGAGACCGATCAGTCATCAGTAAGAACATAATATTTTTCAACCATGAGCCGTAAAGTGGCAGCAAGTCCGTATCGAATGCACGGCTTCGACCGTGAGCGAAGGAACATCCTTGAGCGGTACCCATCGTGCGCTCTCCCGCTGTCATTTGCTTCTTCTTATATGAGTCCTTTACAGTTTGGATTATAAACCCATTTTTACGTGTGACAAATATGACATTGCGCTCGTTATCCCTGCCGACTCGTTGGTCGCGCATTCGCCCACGTGCATCGATGGATGACATTGCCGGTGTCTGGGCGCCGCATGGCCGCCCATTCGCATTTGTCTTCGTCACTGTCACGATTTCTTTTTCTTTTTTTTTCGTGAGTTTTGTGCTTGTCGTCCTCCTCATGCATGCCGCCGCCCATCGGCACCGCAACCGCCGCGCCAGGGACCCCCACCGCCCCTCCCCTGCCCTCGCCTCCACCGCCGACCCGCTCTTCCTTCTAATTTCTGTGTATGTGTCTCTTTCTCTCACTGTGACTCAGCTACGAACGACGCGTTCGCTCTGAAGTCGCCTACACGCCTCCCAAGTGGCTCGAGGCCGTGCGCCATGTGCGCCCACATTACATCCTTGCCCCCGGGGTGCGCCAGAACAACTATTCGTCGCTCCAAAGGCGCAAGTGGTCCATGATCACTCAATACGATCAGATGAGAAGGTTCGCAGTTCCGTTTTCTCCTCTTTTTCGTCTCATCTCGTTGCTTGTTTGTAGACAATACAGAAAGACCTATGGCGACGATGGACACGCCTTTCACTCGCTCTTCTCTGCCGACGAAGGAGAAAAGACCAAATGCGATTGGTAAAACATCAAAAAGAGGTCGTGAGAAGATAGAGTAGGACTCATTAGTATATTCTGTATGGACAGGTTTGTTGAGAAACAAATCAAGGCAATGCGATTGGGAATGAGCGAGCGCAAAGCATTTGAAGCAGTTTCCAAAGAAATGGGCGGAAGCGAGAAACTATTGACAGCGAATCAGAAATTGGCCAATGCACAAGTATGACAAACACAAATGAGTGTGCAAAAAGTGATGAATTTGCTGCTGTGGTAGATGGAACTTGAAATGAATGCGGAGCGGAAGAGAGCGGAAGGACTGAATGTGTTGCGACAGAGGGAAGAGCAGCGAAAGAAGGGCGTAAGGGCAGGACGAGCACGGGCGCGATCGGGGACGCGTGTGGACGAGGCTGCGCGGGAGCGACAGAGGGCTGTGGAGAGGGTGGAGGAGGAGCGCGATCGCGTGCCGGAGCGGCTGCGACGCTATTTGGAGGCAGCGCCGTTGGATGTGCAGGATGTGAAGAAGAAGGAGGAGACGGAGAAGACGAAGGCGGAAGAGGAGGAAGGGGGAAAGGAGCCAAAGGAGGCGCAAGGGGATGGCGGAGCGGCGGAGACGGCGGGTGCAACCGAGTCCACGGGCCCTCAGCCGAAATCGCTGTGGGAGAGACTCATCAAGTCCCTGAAAGGACCAAAAGAATGAATCTTGAGTGTTTCTTGTTTCATTGCGATGCGAAATATTCTTTGACGCGATCAAGTGCTCTTCCGCGATGAGAAATGCCATTTTTGACGTCTGAGCTGAGTTGTGCGTAGGTTTCGTCAAACCCAGTCGGTTCGAAAATTGGGTCCCTAACAAAACAAGTAGCATGTTTTACGTTTGTTTCGTCAGTTGGGGGAAAACTAATATTTATTACCATCCAAAATTGCAGGGCCCTCTTGCTGGGACAATTCTCCCCTGCGAGAGAAGGAGAGAGAGAGAGAGAGAGAGAGAGAGAGAGAGAGAGAGAGAGAGAGAGAGAGAGAGAGAGAGAGAGAGAGAGAGAGAGAGAGAGACAGCATAGAGAGTGAGTGGCCATGTGTCAAACACGTGTGCATGTATGTGGTGTGTGTGTCGATGTAAATGTGTGTGCGTGTGAGTCGGACCTCTGTTCGACCATGAAAGAGTTGGGGTTCTGCGTCGGGACCCGTAGAGTAGGCAAACGTACAGAGAGCGTAGGCAGACTTGTCGGGGTAGGCAGCCAGAAGGTTGTTCAGCCCTGGATCAGTGAGAGTCATTAGAGCGCCCTTCACAAATGGCCAAATGTTTACCTTCGTGTCCGAGTTTGTCGAGAAACCATTTGATGTAGGGGCCCGGAAGGCCTTGAAGCGCGTTGAAGCAGAGACACGTGTCCTCCGTGAGGACCGGCCCGCCGACCTCCCTGGCTGCCAAGCGGCATTTCTCGCGTGCAATGTCGTCCGGTTCGCCTTGAAACTCAGGCACTGTAAACGACACAATCAGCCGCGCCATTTCACAGCCACTTCCCCTCACTTACAGTCAATCTTCTTGCTCTCCAAGTTGACAATGTTCCCGAAGATCGCACGGACCTGAACAGCAAAGCGATTGGAGATCGGTAATAAGTAATTCAGTAACTTCTTTTTCTTTCGTTTTGGTACCTCTTCGAGCTTTTTCGCGTTGCCAGTGACAAAAACAACTGTGCGACGAGACATGATACAGTAGTAAAGAAAAAGAGAACAATTGTGATTTTGTTCTAAATTCTAAATAAATAATTATTCTAATTTAACCCACTCGTGAAACCCGACAGGAGTTGTCTCAAATTCGTCTCAAACTCCCAGAGAATGGCCAAGTCGCGAGAAATTGCCTGATCACTCTGATCACGCAAGCGCAGCGCATCTGCAATACACCGAGCGTACTCTGTGACGAGGCCCTCTTGAGTGCGCGGAAACAATACAGTCATATCATATAGCTGTTGCTGTCGTGATCGGTAGTGTCAGCGAAGACGGCTTACGAAGCAGCCGGCGTCTGTGACCATCGACGGCCACAACGCACTCATCAACCCTTCTTTAGATACAAAGAAACACCCCAATCAAACATAATATAGTATAATATAGGTTTTCATTTTCAAAGTCGTTTGATCGTCATGTTCTTGAATTGCTCCAAGTTGTCCAAATTTTTCCACCACAATTGCAAATGGTTATGCTCGCAAATCAATCGAAACCAAGGCGTAATCTACGATACACACACACACAAAGCAAACACAAAGTTTCATATTTGAGTCTCATATGATGTGCGTTTGTGTTTTCGTTACTGGCAATTTTTCCGGATCCGATTTGCTGTCGGTCAAGAGCTGTTCCAGCTGCGCCTCATTCACCCAGCGCACACTGCGCACTTCGTTGGCATTGGGAGCAATCGTCACGTCGCGTTGAATAATCAAAATGTAGTCAACTAAAAAGACAGACAGTGAGTGATCCAATTCACAGGGTCTCGTTGAATCGTACTTTCGTGTTCTCCCCACTGTCCATTTGACGGTGCTTTGTAGTGGATTCGGGAGAGCACGTGAAATGCATCCAGCGGCACCTCAGATGCCTCAATGCCAAGCTCTTGTTTCAGTTTGCGCTGAGCTGCTCTTCGAACTCCTATTAATAACAGTTTGTCAGCACACAATGTGTGATTTTTTTTACTTTTTCGTTCTCTGAGTTACCAATATTGTCTTGAGTCTCCAGCTCTTGCTCAAAGTGCAAAGGGTGTGAACAGCACGTGTTGGTGAAGTGGTCGGGAAATGTAATCTTTTCGGTGGCTCGCTAAGCAGAGAGAGAGACACACAAAAAGGGCACAGAGTCGATGAGTTCAACATGACACGATAGTGCACAGTGCACACCTGTTGCAGCAACAGTTCGCCGTTGGTGTTGAAGAGAAACACACTGAAGGCTCGGTGTAACATACCCTTGTCGATATTTGTCATAAGATGACCTACACACAGTAGAAAGAAAGAGAGAGAGAGTGAGTGAGACGTGTTCCAGCTCATCCCAACTGAGACAACAACGAGAAGCGACCACGCTGCGTCCCACACACAGCACAACACACACACACACACACACGGCCACCCCACACGACCAGTTCTGCCCCCCGCTACGGCATCGAGACACCTACAAACGTACAGTCTTTCTTCGACGCTGAGCCAATGGCGTTGTCGTCGTTGTCCACCAGAATACACATGTCGTTCGACATCAGCTCCGCCTGCGCGGCATCATACGTGCTCATATCCACTGCATCGCCTTTCGTCATGATGTTAACAAGGTATTAACGTGTCGGACAGCTTGGGCGGAAATTCTATGAAAATGACTGACTTTTTGTGATCGGAGTCATCGGACAGATCGGGCGGGCCTGTTCTCCAAGACTGCGCCGCTGCAAACGTCTTTTCTTCTTGAAATGTCCCCCTCCAGCCGAGAAGGCGCGTCGTCGCTGATCGCATTTCGCACGCACTGATCGAGCGCGCTTTTCATTGGCTGCCCACCAACATCATGAGTCATCATCTGATCCGACCAGCACACTTTTCTCTCTCTCGTCGTCCTCTACTCCGAGCGTCGCCGCCACCACTTTGAGTTCATCGTTGCGAGTCACATCGACCCACACAGACCACGCCAACAGACCGCCATGCAGACTCTTTTCCAGTCGTTGCCTCATCCCACTGAGCTCTTTGCGCTTCTCAAGTTTAAGCTGGGCAACGGCACGCTTCCCGGCCCACTCACCGACGAAGAGGTACACCCATGTCTATGCTACGTGTCATCGGCCACCTTCCGCCCTCCATAGCGATCGTCTTCCTCTTGAAATTCACCAACGCGTGTTCTGTAACTCTCTGAGTACTCACTCACTTTCTCACCCACTCACAC
>CALSCP010002017.1:109539-129294 GCA_943704425.1 Ministeria vibrans ATCC 50519
AAGGAAAAAAAAAAAAAAAAAACGCAAAAAGCGCGCGAAACAGAGAAGTCCACTCTTACCAAATGTGAGAATTTGGAGAAGAGAAATATTTTTTCGTAGGTCATGACTGCTCCTTCAGAAGCAGCAACTGGCGGAGGCGCAGAGGCCGCGGCAGAGGCCGAGGCAGGGGCCGAAGTGGAAGCGGCAGACATAACAAAAGACTAATTAATGTGAGTAAACTTTTAGGTTTCAATTTTCAACTATTACACTGTGCGCTGATCTTCATTCGCTTGGCCCGATCATTTTGTTTCTTTCTTTGTCACGCTTCACCCAACCTGACACCAGACCACTATGATTCCCACTCAGCTCGTCCCGAAATGGATTGAGACTTCTGATTTTCAGGCGACATTCATTTTATTGGTTGCTCTGACTCCCCTGACAATCCTGACATACCTTGCGATCAAGCTCCTCGCCTACCTGTTCACTCCCTCGCTCCAGCGCTTCACAATCAAGGTTGCCCCGCCCAAAGGTACTCTGTGACGCTCAAGCGGCGCTCCGTTTGACCCCCGTTCGTTTGCAGAGATCAGTGCGACATGGAAGGGCCAAGTGCTCGACACGCTCCAGCTTGCCGACTCGCCCCACGCCACGACAATCCAGAACTTCGACCCGTGTACCGGCGAGCTCTTCTCCACCGTGCCGGTCACGTCGCCCGAGGAGGTCCAGCAGGCCGTTGCTCGCGCGCGTGTTGCCCAGGCTGACTGGGCGAAAACGTCCTTTCTTCAGCGTCGCCAACTCCTCGCTGCGCTGCTCGACTACGTTCTGCGCAACCAGGAAAACATCTGCCGCGTGGCCAGTCGTGACTCGGGAAAGACGCGTAAGACATCAAAGATGCAAACCAATCGAAAACAACACACACACACACTCAATTCTTCTGCGCAGTCGTCGACGGCGGCTTTGGTGAGGTGCTCACCACCTGTGAGAAGTTGCGTTGGACCATGGAACACGGTGAGAAGGCACTGGCGACCGAGTATCGCGATGTAGGCATGGTGACAATGCACAAGCGAGCACGAGTTGAGTACGTGCCGCTCGGCGTGGTGGCCGCCATCATCCCGTGGAACTATCCGTTCCACAACATGTGGGGACAGATCATCTCGGCGCTGTTTGCCGGCAACGGCATTGTCATCAAGGTGTCCGAGTACGTTGCTTGGTCCAGCAAGTACTACGTCGAGATTGTCCACGACGCTCTGCGTCAGATGGGCTTCTCTCCGGACCTGGTTGCCGTGGTCAATGGCTTTGGCGCAACTGGAAACGCCCTTGTGCTCTCGGGCGTTGACAAGGTAAGCAAACGACTAAGAGGATAGGCTTCTATCACTTTTGTTTTCTTTCTTCCCCACTTTTTTTCTTTCTTCTCTGTCTTTATGGCGTTGTTTCTTTTTTTTTTCTCCTTTCTCTTCATTTTTTTCTTCTCTCTCGATCTACCACTTTGTTTCTTTCTCGCTCTTATCACTTTCTCTGCCTCTTTCTCTCTGTCTTTTTCTTTCTTTTACTTTCTTTCTTTTACTTTTTTTTCTTTTCCTCACTCTCTATTTGTTCTTTCCTTCTTCCTCTCTATCACTTTGTTTCTTTCCCTCTCCTTTCTCTCTCTCTATCACTTTGTTTCTTTCACTCTCCTTTCACTTTGTTTCTTTCATCACTTTGTTTCTTTCACTCTCGTTTCTCTCTGTCTCTATCACTTTGTTTCTTTCACTCTCCTTTCTCTCTGTCTCTATCACTTTTCTTTCACTTTCCTTTCTCTCTTTTTCTCTCTCGTACATGTATGAGTTTCTCATTGACGTTGTTTTCTCAGATCACGTTTATTGGCTCTCCGGGCGTTGGCAAACTGGTAATGAAGGCGGCGGCTGAGAAGCTGACGCCGGTGATTCTGGAGCTGGGAGGCAAGGACGCCGCTGTAGTGTGCGAGGACTGTGACTTTGATCAGGTGGTGAACTTGGCACTGCGAGGCACGTATCAGAACTGCGGACAGAACTGCATTGGCCTTGAGCGGGTGGTCGTGGCCGCGAGTATCTATGATCGGTTTGTAGAGACGGTTGCGGCCAAGGCTCGCGCACTCACGCAAGGCTGTCCATTGGGTGCTGTGTCGGCCGACTGCGGTGCCATGACCATGGTGGCGTCGCTCGACAAGATCCAGGCGCTTATTGACGATGCAGTGGCCAAGGGGGCGCGTGTGCTGGCGGGCGGCTCGGCCAACCGCACGGCGGGCAAGGGGGCCTTCTTCACGCCCACCGTGCTGGCCGATGTCACGCCCGACATGGAGATTGCAAACGAAGAGGTGTTTGGGCCCGTCATGTCCATCCTGCGGTCCACCAGCGACGACCACGCCATCGAGCTGGTCAATGGCGCCGGCTATGGGCTTGGCGGCAGTGTTTTCTCGCTTGACACGCGTCGTGCCGAACGCATTGCTCAGCGACTACAGACGGGCATGTGCAACATTAACGACTTTGGCATCAACTATCTCTGCCAGTCTCTTCCCTTTGGTGGTGTCAAGGTCAGCAACCAAAAAAAAAGAAAAAAAAAGTGACACTCTGCAAGTTTGACAATCTCTCACACCCCTGTGTTTGTCTTTCCCCTAACCCTTTCCAGATTTCTGGTTTTGATCGGTTTGCGGGAATTGAGGGACTCCGTGGAATGTGCGTCCCGCGGGCCATCACGTCAGATCGATTCCCGGGTGTCCGCACTAACATCCCAGGGCCTCTCCTGTACCCAATGGACGTACGAACGAACAAAAAACACTGCGTGTCTCACTCACTCCGCACTCGAACCCCCGCTTTCTCATTTTAACAGGACAACAGTTTCCGATTTTGCGCGGAACTCATCAACTTTATGTACGCACCAATGGCTCGCCGTGTCGCGGCGGCCGGCCAGCTGGCCCTGCTCTCCCTCAAGAAGAAAGCACCAGTGCTCAAAGAATGAAAGAAAAGGATATCTTGAGTATAATTATGATAGCTGAGAGTCATAAGATCGTTCCTTTGTATTGTTCACTGTGTTGCTGTACTTTCTGCTACTGAGGCTGGCACAGCTCGCGCAGCTCCAAGAGCGACTTTGTGATGAGATTGCTCAGGTTTTCGGCGCTCGTCTTGACGCGGGAATTGGCTTTTGCGCTCACGTGCCAGAAGAGAACATTCTCACCAGCAAGCATGTACGAGACGCCATAGCCATCGTCGGCGACGGGCCCAAAGCCACCGCCAGGCGAGAGGTACGCCTGGTGCTCCTCGGTGCGCATGTCCCAGAGCTTGCTTGCTTGGCCCTGTGGCTGCTGACTTGTCGATAGACGCCACAGCGACGAGCCCAGCGCCTCATTGAGAAACGCCGACTGCACCGACTTGCCCTTGCTCACCACGTACAGCGCAAACAGATGTCGGTCCACGCCACCACCTGTCATGGCCAACCGGTACAGCTCCTGGTGCGCATCTGCCGCTTTGTTCATCAACGCGAGACGCTGCTCGCGTGTTGCTGAGGGATCCCGCATGGCCTACAACATAGTGTGTTAGAGAACAAAGTGATAGAGCGACAGAGAGAGAAAGAGGTGAAACAAAGTAACAGAGCGAGAGAGAGAAAGAACAGAGTAAGAAACAAAGAGAGAGAGACGAAGAGAGAGAGAAGAGAGAGAAGAGAATAAAAAGAGAGACAGAGAAATAAAAGAAAAAGAACAGGAGTGAATAGTACCTCGACAAAGGCAACACTTTCGGCCGTGACGGACCGGACTGTCTCGGTGCGGCCACCGCGGAAGAGACGCGTCATGGATGACTCATAGGTGAGGTCAAACTTGCCCACGTCCTCACGGTAGGCCATCTGCAGCGCAAGCTGAAAAAAGGCATCGGGCGACACCTTGCAACGCTTGATGGTGCCCTTACCAAACTCACGGAAGGTTGTCACCTGCAGCTGCAGCGACCCAATAAGCGCCGCCGCACTCGAGACTGCCTCGTCCATCACCTCGCCAATCTCCTCGCCATCCAGCTCCCACTCGAGCAGCGATGGTGTCTTGAGCTTGTGCTGCGACTGTTTTGCCGACGGTGGGCGCAAGTTGCACCCGTTTTCTGCGTAGCCCGTGTTCCGCTCATGTCCCGTCACAATCCTTAAAAAAAAAAAAAAAAAAACAAAAAAAAAAAAAAAAAAAAAACAAAGAAAAAAAAAACAGATATAATAGGTGTATGAGAAGGCGATGAAAGTGATTGTCTGTGTGCGTACTCCATGACATGTCCAATGACAGGGGCATCGGCCCACGAGTGTTCGACGTTGATAGCATAGCGGCCATTCTCAAAGACGATGAGCGAGAAGCTCTTGTCGAGCCAAACGAGTTGGCCGTCGAGGCCATGGAAGGCGCGATTGGCACGGGCGGTGTCACCCTCGGGAGCCATGTCGTCGAGGACAAGGAAGCACATGGCAGTGTCGATGCGTGAGAGCGACGACTGGTTCTTGCCGCTGCTGAAGAAGCGCAGACGGGCTTCGGCCCAGGCGGTGCGCTTGAGTGCCGTTAGGGCGGGCAAGGCGCGCTCGCGGGCGTCAACGGTGTCCTTGCGGTTGTTTCCGTCGCGCTTGATCCACTCAAGCTGCGACTCGAGCTCGAGCGTGCTCAGCACAGTGCCATCGCTGTGATACAATTTGAGGATGTAGAAGGAGCCGTGGCGCGCGACAATAACGTGACGCGAGACCGACGACGGAAAGTGCTCGAGCGTGTCAATCTCGTGACCTGGAATGCGCGTTGTGTTGAACATGCGCCCGTACTGCTGCATGCACATGGGCACTGTGTCACGGATCACCATGGGTTCAAGCTGCTCGTGGTCAATAAGACGCCGCGCCTCAAGCAGCTGCGTGAGCATTTGTGCGGCGCGGGCCGTCTGACGCGGTGTGGGTGTGCCCTTGGCACTGTCGAGCACGTAGTAGTTGCTGTTGATCATGATCGAGTCGCGTCCGCCCAGGTACACGTACTTCTCCCACCAGTCCGTGACGTAGTTGTCGGCAACCCACGACTTGAGGTAGAGATAGCGTTGCAGTGTGCGACCTTCCTCTGCCATAAACTGTCGCGACAGTGTCTTCAGCTCCTCGTACTTGGCCGGCTCCACCAGCGGCTTGATCGACGTAAGGTAGCGTTCGCATGTGCGACGAAGCGACGGTACAGGCAGACGCGGCAGAGTGCCTTGGTGAGCGTACAGCATGGGATGTCGACCACTGGTCAATCGGACCTAATGAAGAGAGACCGACATAGAGAGAAAGAGAGATAGAGAGAGGAGGGGGAGGAGGAGGAGGAGGAGGAAGAAAGAAACAAAGTGATAGAGAGAGAGGAGAAAGAAACAAAGTGATAGAGAGAGATACAAGAAAGAAAAAAACACACAAAGATATATATATATATATAATTATATATATATATAGAGAGAGAGACACCGAGGGAAGAGATCGTGATGAGTGACATGCTCCCTTTCTTTGATTTTGGACATGCGTACGAGAACGCCCCAGATAATGGTGGCGAGCGACGGGCGACGAAGTTCATCCCAGAGCCAACCGTGCCAGCCGAGGAGGATGCGGAGCGAGTAGCGCCGGACGACCGACATGAGGCCATGCAAAAGGACACTACAGCCAAAGGAGAAGACGCCGGCACGCGACGAGCGCGCCTGAAACAAGCGGTCCAAGCGGAAGGGCTGCTCCCACGACCACAGCCGCTGTGACACCGAACTTGTGACGTTGCTTTGGACGACCATCATTGTCGCGACTGCGCCGCCCGTCAGCGCAATCTGAAGCGGTGTTGCCGGCCACAGACCCGACACAACACGATTGCGCACCTGTACATTGCAATGCGGACGTTGGCTGTCAGTACATCAAGTGAAGATAAAGCGATGCGGGTTTCTCTCAGATCGTCCCACAAACGAAGCGAACCTCGAAAGCCTTGCGAATCAGCGCGCGTCGCGTTGAGCTCACAGCGTTGTGTATTGAACGGTTGTCCACTTTGATGAGAACGCCATCTCGATCGACCCGCAAGAGGATGCTGGGCTGTGGGTGGACAAGTCATTCACGTGAAAACGGAGCCTGAGACAAACTCAAACACACACACACACACACGTACTACGGTGGCCGCTGCACGTGCTTCAGCCATCTATAATACGAGGATTTCTGCTAAACGAGGCTGTTTTTTTTTGGGGGGGGGGAGTGGGGTGATAGTAAGGGCGAAAGATAAACAAAAATAATTATTATTGAATTATGAATAATAATAATAATAAATTTATTATTGATTATTGAAATTATTATTGATGAATCAATTTGGTTGAGTTCATTCATTGTATTTCTTTATCTGCTTCACTCCTCCCTGGTTGAACTCCCTTTGGTTCCCCTACCCTCTTGCCGTTTGGTCCGCCTCACCCTCTTTAACTACAGAACTTATAGAAAATATGTACGTTTCATCTCAGTACTTGCCTTGTCGCCACATTGCCGCCATCGCCGTCAGCGTTCATGCGTGCCTCTGATGCTGTCTTTGAGCGGCGCGTTGGACCGGCCCGGTCGCCAAGCAGCGCTCTGTGACTTCTGCTTTTCGCTTTTTTCCATCCTCGCACACTGCACTCTCGCCCATCCGCACGGGGCTGGCTGGAGTCTATGCGCGCGGTGTGCCCTGTGGCCCTGGGAGTGAGCACAAGACCAAGTTCATTGCAGTGTCGTGGAAGGAAGTGCACTCCCCTTTGCCTTCTTTTTTTTTTTTTTTTTTTTTCCTCTCTTTGAAACGGGTTGTGGAAATGGTCTCACTGCGTCTGTTGCAGGTCAGGATACCCGTATGGACAGCCTTCGGCGGCGCCCAGCCGACCAGGCAACGACAAGATGAAGCAGACGCAGCGAGAAGTCGATGGTGCGGGCGACACACAATGAGACTTTGTGGCGAGACGGAGACTCTGTCTGACACACACACACTCTCTCTCTCTCTGTAGATGTTGTGGATATTATGAAGGACAACGTGGAGAAGGTGCTTGAGCGCGATGCGAAGCTGACAGGTGTGTTGGATGCATACGGATGTGCGTGGTACAGTGTGGACGAGCCCCGTTCTGTTTGTGTGTTGTAGATATTCAGGACAGGTCGGAGAGCCTGCGCGACGGAGCAGAGCGATTCAAGTCATCATCGCGACGGCTCAAGCGAAAAGTACGTGTGTTGAAAGTTTCTGTCTGTCTCGCTACCCTCTTTTTTATCGAGTGTGTGTGTGTGTGTGTGCGTGTGTTGATTGGGAGAGAGAATGAAAGAACGAGCGTGAGACAGTCAACTGTGAATAACCTTTTCGCGCTGTTTTAGATGTGGTATAAGAACCTGAAGATGCTGGCACTGTTGGGGGTCATTGTGCTAGGTAGGACGTACTAGTAGGAGAAGGAACGTTGCTGACACTGTGTCTGTTTTTTTTAGTGATCATTCTTGCGATTGTTTTGGCCGTGAAAAAATAAAGAGATATTTTGTGTTTTTTTTTTTTTGCTTTATATATATCGAGGTCGTCGCATTGTTCAATATCTATTGACCAGTCTTTTTTGAGTTTTGACCTTTTGACGTTTTGATTTGGGCTTTTTCAACGGATCAGCTCTGGCTCTGACTGTAATTTCAAATTTTTCTCCAATCATGGTCACGTTACGTACGAAATGAAAGATGTTGATGTTCGTTTGCTCACCTGCCGGTCCTCTCGCCCTGTAGTACTTTCCTTTTTTGCGCTGATGGCGGGTGTCTCTGCGGCGCCCACTGCGACCCCCACAGCCTTTCTCACTGCCTCGCCGAGTCTCCAACGCACACAAGCGCTCATTGCGACGTCAACCGGGGTCGTTTCATCCTTCGCAATGCCCACTACCGCACAGGCGGCCTCGACCGCGAGAGTGTCCGTCGCGAGTCACAGCATGACCACACAAGAAGCGCCGCCACCGACCTCATCGGCCACCGTGCCACTCTCAAGCACGCCAGCCCCACAGCCTTCGTCGTCGGCACTGCCAATGCCCACTGCAACGTTCGCACCGTTGCCCTCCGCATCCGCGTCCGCCCCCGCTGCATCTGCGACTCCTACGCCTCCGCCGCCTCCGCCTCCGCCGCCCCAGCCCGCCACCACTCATTTGAATGGCGGCGCAGTCTTCGGCATTCTCTTGCTTGTCTTTGTGACACTCTACATCCTCATTGGCGTCCTTTACAATCGTCACCACGGGAAACAAGGCATTCAACAAGTACGTGATCATGATTTTGCCTTGTCGGTCTATTCATCACTGATCACTTCACTTGACTCTTTTTTCTTTTGTCTAGTTCCCCAACCTTGAATTCTGGCGTTCCTGCCTGGGCGGCATCACCACCGGTGCCTTTGTCCTCTGCCAAAAGTGTCCCTGTCGGCGACGCTCGCCCGTCTACTCCCTCTCGTCCGACGACTCGTTCCGCCCTGGCGGCGCTTACTACGGCGGCGGCTACTACGACGACGAAGAGTGATCCGACCATTTTTCGTCATCGTCGTTGCTCTTTATCACTATAATTATCCACTTTTGTTCAATATTAAACCTTTGACTGTGCGTCAAGTTTCAGTTTGTCTTACCAAATTTTCACATTTTCAAGACCCTGTTTCGACGTCGAGTGAGATTTACGACCTTTGTAAGGCATACATGTCTTGTATAAGTTAGCTAGGGTGTAGAGAAAGCTGCGAGATCTTATTGAGTGACTACTCTCAATTCTCTACTACAATCGATATTATATTCTATTCGATATCTCTTAATCTGTTAACATTTTCTTTTGCCACTGCTCTCTCAGTCGCTTGCGTACTACTGTACTTCAATAAGAATTAAATGTTTGCTGGCGCGTCTGGTGGGGCTGGATTTAAACCAGCAGGATTCGGCGCATCTGCTCCTGCTGCGCCTGCTCCGGGAGCAGGACCGCCTGCGTTTGGGGCCGCAGGGGCCGCTGCAAAGCCTGGCGGAGGGTTTGCGTTGAAAACGACACCGGGACAGTCGACAATGCCAACGCTTGGCGCGTCGGCGACTTCGACGACGTTTGGCGGCGCAAACGCTTCTCTTGCTGGTGCTGCTGCTGGCGGGACCAAGCCCGCGTTTGGATCGGCTACAGGTGCAAAGACAGCGACGCCAACCTTTGGCAATGCGGGTGCAGCCGCACCGGCAGCAGCAGCAACAGCAGCAGGAGGATTTGGCGCAGCGTTGGCAAAGCCTGGAACGGCAGCCGCCGGAGCGGCCACCGGAGCAGCCAAGACTGCGTTTGGTACATCTACTGCAGGCGCGAGACCTGCGTTTGGTGCTGCCACGGGTGGGGCGGCATCTTTTGGAAGCGCAAAAGCAGCCGAGACGACCACACAACAGTCACAACAGCAGCAGCAACAGCCAGTGACAGGCGCAACCAAGTTTCAGGATCTTCCAGCGGCAGAAAAGCAAGCGGTTCTGGAGATTGGGCGACTGATTGAACAGCAGCGCCAAGCCAGCAGCAAGATTGCCTCGACATCAGACGAGACCTTTCAAGGGGCCGTCTCAAAGCTACAGGCCAAGTCGCACGCTCTGGGACTGGTAAGGGTATCGCACTTTGTAGACAAGTCACTCACTTTGCAATTGTGGCATAGTGTGTAATTGCATTGCGAAACGACCTTGAGCGCGACGGAGCAGTGATCCGGCAGCTGCGGCAGGAGTCGGTGCATGACCTGCAGCTGGCGCAGACGGCCGGGCGGATGCCCATGCAGATGGCATCGCAGCGGGACCGCACGGTCGTCATGGGCTACTTCGGCGATGTGGTGCGCTCCTTTGAGGAACGCATGGACATCTACAGACATCACATTGAAGTACGGACTAAGTTGCAACTGTGGAGGAGCGACTGATTTTTTTTTATCATTTTTTTTGGGTGTGTATGTGTGTGTGTGTGTGTGTGTGTGTGTGTGTGTGTGTGTGTGTGCTGTGTAGGAGCTGGAGAACCATCTGGCGAGCGAAGGGCAGCAGCAGAGTGTACCAACGCATCAGGCACTGTCCGACACCCTGCGCTACCAGAACGAGTCCTTCTTGGCCCTGGCGGCACGCGTTGCTCAGCTGCACGAGCGCCTGAATGAGCTGCGCGAGGAGTACCTTCAGATGTACCGTGTTGATCCCAATCCATTTGCGGCGGCACGCAAGGAAAAAGAACACGCCGGTGAGTGAATTTTGTCTTGTGTGTGTGTGTGTGTGTGTCTTTCTACATGTGATTTTTTTTTTCAACTGATTGCTTTGGCTTTGTGTGTTCTGTAGCGAAGAAGAAGGCTGCTTCGGCGGCGGCACGGCTGCCCGCCGCCATTATGGTTTCCAATGCACATCACCAGCAGCAGTTGCAGCAGCAACAGCAGCAGCAGCAACAACAACAACAGCAGCAGCAGAGCCGTCTTGGCGGAGGGTTTGGTACCTCGTCGACTGGTACCACGTCTGGCTTTGGCGCTGGTGTGGGTGCTGGGCGCCCAGCACCACTGCAGTTAGGCGCCACCACAGGTGGACTTGGTGCTTCCCGACCCACCACAACCACTCTGGGGGCAACAGGGGGCTTCGGTGTCTCACAACCAAGGCCTGCAATGGGAGGTGCTTTGGGCGGCTTTGGCACTCAGGGAGCCGCCCAACCTGCCTTTGGCACGAGTGGCGTTGCTGCGGGAGCAGCTCGGCCGACGTTCGGTGCATCCACTGCTGCTGCTGGCGGCGCTGGATTTGGGCGGACTGCAAGTGCTTCGTTTGGGCAAGCAGGACAGCCTTTGTTGAAACGATAGACTGTTATTCAAAAATAATTCAAATTATAAACAGTAAATTCATCCATTCACAACAATGTCATCGTGGGGAGACGAAGTTGCAAGCTCGTCTGCGGACGGTGCTGGATCGGGCGCTGGAGCAGCGGACGCGCGTGCGGCGCTCAAGGCCAAAGTCGAAAAGCTCGAAGGCACGATTACACGACTGCGCGAGGACATCATTGCGGCCGCCGAGGATCCTTCCAAGATCGACAAACTCGACCGGCAGCTGACCATGCACGAGGCTGCCCTGACGTCCACCAAGGAGGAGCTCGCGGCGCTTGGTCCCGCGGTCGACGAAGTCTCTGAATCGGTAATCGAAAAAAATCCCTTCTCCTCTCCTCCTCCAACCATTGTTTCGCTCCACTCGCCACGCTTTCGACTGGAACGAGTTATATTTGGTGACTCGCGCGACGGTTGAAGAACGATTGAACGTCTCTCTTGCGTGCGCCGTTACGTTTTGAAACGCACACTCACGTTTCACTCTCTCTCGCTTTGTTTCTCTCTCTCTCTCTCTCTCTCTCTCTCTCTCTCTCTCTCTCTCTCTCTCTCTCTCTCTCTCTCTCTCTCTCTCTCTTTCTTTCTTTCTTTCTCTCGCAGCTTGGCGGTCTCACCACCGGCAGCGCAGGTAGGAAGGAGAGCGTGCACATACAGGCGGGGCCCTCTTCGTGGCTCATCGGGTCATCTCTTAACACGTTTGTTTCGCGCAGAGGAGCCGGTGCACGATGTGACCGGGTTCAGCACAACGAATCTGGAAGTGATCGTCGAGCCTGCGGACAAGTCAGCGCCCATTGTGAGTGCGACCAAGTTTGAAGAGCTCAATCTGTACGTGTTTCGAATGGGATGGGCCGAGGTGGTGAGCATGCTGATCGCTGTCTTGATTGTCCACAGGAGTCCCGAAGTGCTCAAGGGCGTTTACGCGTTGGGCTTCCAAAAGCCATCACCTGTTCAAGAGAAGGCTTTGCCTATCATTCTGGGCCAGAAGTAAATTACATGAACACTTACTCACGCGCACTTCATCACATTGTGCACTGACGATTTTTTTTCCGACGTCGCAGGCCAGGGAATTTGATTGGGCAGTCGCAGACGGGCACGGGCAAAACGGCGGCACTCGCTATCGCGATTATGGCACGCGTAGACCCCACCAAGAACTTTCCTCAAGCGCTCGTGGTGTCGCCGACGCGCGAGCTGAGCCGGTCGACGGCTGCCATGGCAACGACCATTGGGCAGTTTACAGGGATCAAGGTTAAGGAGGCTGTCCCTGAGCTGGGCAAGGCGGGCGCAGTGCGCGAGCAGGTCATTATTGGCACGCCGGGCACCGTGCGCGGCTGGATCACCAAGCGCCACTTTGATCCTCGCAAGATTACCGTCTTTGTCCTTGACGAAGCCGAGCAGATGCTCGAGACACAAGGCTTTGCGACCGATAGCGAAGCCATCAGAAAGTATGTGTGTGATTGTTTCTCTTTATATCATTTTATCTCTTTCTATCTGTCACTTTCTCTATCACTTTACCACTTTCTCTCTATCACTTTACTTCTCTCTCTCGAGCACTTTACTTGTCTCTAACAATACTTCTCTCTGTATTACTTTACCACACTCTCTCACTATTCTCTCGTTCTCTTATGCGCGTGTTCTATTGTGTATAGAATGCTTTCTGCGTCCTGTCAGATTGTGCTCTTCTCAGCGACCTTTTCCGATCAGATCATGAAGGTGCAAAAAAAAAAAAAACACACACACAGATAACAATAATTATATTATTTACTACATTTTTTTTTTTGGTATTTACTGACTTTTGATGTTTAATGTAGTTTGCAAAGCGCGTAGTGCCTAATCCGAACGTAATTACCATCAAGCACAATGACCTGTGGCTGCCCAACATTAAGGTACTGAAACGGCATGTGTGTGTGTGAGTGTGTGTGTGTGTGTTTGTAACTGACTCGGTGCGCTTTGTACACAGCACTACCTGATTGACTGCAAGAGCAGCGAACATCGCTATGAGGTGCTAAGCACACTGTACGGACTGTTCCCCATTGGGCAGGCGATGATCTTCTGTGGCACCCGTAACGTCGTCGACTCCCTCACCGCCTCCCTTGTGCGCGACAACCACAAAGTGTCCAAGACACACGGAGTACGTACACACACATCCACATACACACACAAACAGACAGACACCACACATAGACACACCACACACACACACACTCTCTCTATCACTTCGTTTCTTTCCTCCTCCTCCTCTCTCTCTATCACTTTGTTTCTTTCTTCCTCCTCTCTCTCTATCACTTTGTTTTTTTTCTCCCCTCAAACTATCACTTCGTTTCTTTCTTCCCTCTCTCTATCACTTTGTTTCTTTCTCCCCTCTATCACTATGTTTGTTTCTCCTCTCTCTCTCTCTGTCTTTTTCTCTCTCTCAACATCCACTAACAACACATGCTTACAACGCACTCCCTCTTTTTCTTCGTTGTGTGTGCAGGGTGGTGATGCGGCTGATCGCGACCGCATCTTCAAGGAGTTCAAGGACACCAAGACCAAAGTGCTCGTGACAACCAATGTGCTGTCGCGCGGCATTGACGTTGCGCAGGTCAACGTTGTCATCAACTACGACCCTCCTCTCACTCAGGACAGTCGTCGTGCCGTCGTCCCCGACATCAGCTCTTATGTCCACCGCAGCGGCCGGACTGGTCGTTTTGGCCGAAAAGGTTTGAATCCGTCGTCTCTCTGTGTGTATTCAATTGTGCTCACTCTAAACCCTCATTTCTCATTTCTTTCAGGCGTCGTCATCAACTTTGTGTACGATGCGAAGACCCGAAAAGACTTTGCGGTGATTGAGAAGGTCGCTATGGAGAAGCATGGGGCGCCCGCGGCCGTGCGCATTGCTAATCCCGACGACGACGCTGAGCTCGAGCGCGTCATGAAGTCCCAATTCGATTGAGTTGACTCGGAACTTCCAAAAAGTTTGTCAAGTGATTTTTTTTTGTTATTGAGTACAATGGTCAATGTTTGCCAGAACAAGATCAGCAAGGTCCTCATCAGCATAGAGCCACTCCAGAGTAAGCTGGTGGGGACGGGAAACGGAGAGGGAAAGGGAGCGGAGGGTGAGAGTGTTGCCATCGAGACGCACAGGAAGAGACGGAGGCAGCATTCGCGAGACGGCAAGGAGCACATCGTACGCCGCATGCATCTTACTCGGACCGGTGCTACTACTACTACTGCTACTTGATTGTTGTTCTCGAAGGTCACGCACTTGGACAAAGCGAATGTGGTGGGTGGTCAGGCCGGCCATGCGCGCCGCTGTCTCGCCCTCCACAACCCGCACCCGGCCATCGCCCGTGTCCACCACACACCCGTCCACCCGCCCTCCGCGCGCCACTCCCAGACACTCTCCTCCTCCTCCTCCTCCTTCTGCCATTCCTTGCTCTGCTTCTTCTTGCCTTGCAACCTCATCATCTCCTCGCAAGAAACTCGTTGAAAGTGCGACCTACGACGCACACAAAAAAAAAAGTCAAACACAAAACGCGCTATAATGTCTTTTCTTACCTCAATATCCTTTTTCTGCTCAATAGTCACGACAGACCCGTTCGGAGGATCAAACACCGCCACTCCAAACTCCCGATTGAGCTTCACTCGCAAATGCTCCATTTTACGCTTCTCTCCGTGCACCAGCATCACATTGCGCGGCTGTGCCATCCCAATCAACTGTGCGATCCCTTTAGCGTCTGCGTGTGCGCTAAACGACATGTTTTGCACCTGAACAGAGAGAAAGAACAGGCACAGAAATAAGAAAGACGAGAGAGAGAGAGAGAGAGAGAGAGAGAGAGAGAGAGAGAGAGAGAGAGAGAGAGAGAGAGAGAGAGAGAGAGAGAGAAGAGGGGGAAAGAAACAAAGTGATAGTGAGAGAAGGACACTAAGTGATAGAGAGAAGGACACTAAGTGATAGAGAGAGAAGGACACTAAGTGATAGTGAGAGAAGGACACTAAGTGATAGAGAGAGAGGAGGGAGATAGAAACAAAGTGACAGATAGAGAGAGAGGGAGACGAAAGAACAAAAGAAAGAGAAGGAAAGGTGTAAGGTTAAGATTGAAACAGTGTGATAGAGAGAAAGAGTACAATAGTGATAGAGAGACATGCTCCCTCGAATGTGAATGTTTTTTATTTTTGGATTTGTTCAACAGTCTAGACGAGACGGACTTTGAGCGAATCAAAAACCTCAAGGAAATGTCAACGTGGGACAGCTTGCGCATTTCTCAATCGTTTGGCCAACAGTCGAGCAAAATACACATTGGAAATGCGCTCTGGACAGCCTCCACCATTTTCAGCTCAGTTCCCAACACAAACACGTATCGTTTTAAAATAACAACAACAACAACAATAATAATAATAATAATAATAATAATAATAACAATGACAATAATAATAATAATAATAATATTATTATTATTATATTAATAACAATAATAAATTAATAAAAAAATTATTAATAATTTATTATTAGTTTTATTATTAATTTTTTTAAAATTTCAACTCATTTTTTTGTTCTTTTTGCACTTTTTATTTTGTCTAGAGAACGAGAAGTGTTTCTTTTCACCAACGACCCAAACCCCCATGTGGACGACGACCACGGAGCCCAAGCGGTAAATCATTTGTGTTTTTTTTTCACGCAACCTATGTTAATGATACACTCGTTCAGGCTGAGAACCGCGCCTCAATACTACAAAATACTGGTGGTGGGGGTGCCTTTTATGTGTTTTGCGCCACACCCGTACGAAACATGATAATGAGAAAGAGAAAGAGAACAAAAGTAGAAGTAATGTGTAATGTTTTCTCTTTTGTAGTATGGTGGAGTGCCTTTTGACTACACACAGTTTTATCATCGCGTTGAAAAGTCTCGCGAAGACGAGTACGTCAAAGAAACACACACCACCTACTCGGTGGCACAGCTCAAGCGCAAAATGGAGGAGAGGGTGGTACGAGACGGAAAGTCTTTTTTGGTCGATCTTGATCTTGTTGTTGATGTGTAGACGCCCAAACGAGTGCTGAAGCGACTTAATATGCAGTTGGGCGAGGGTATTGAATTGAGTGTACGCTTGTACAAACTGATCGCGGAAAAGAGAAAGGGCGCTCGAGTCAAACTCAACAAAAGGTAATAACACCACACCGTCAGAGAGAGAAAAGGTTGCGACACGATTTAAATGGCGTTTCTTGTGTGGTAGTACCAATGCCATTGTACGCTCAGTAACGCGCACAGTGGACGGAACTACCGGCGAGCCCTTGCTTGACGCCGACATCAAACACTCGCTGGGCTACGGCCCTCTCTATCCGTCTAACCATCCCATTCAAAGAACCCTCCAGCTCGGTTACATTTCTGTACGACTCATTTCGTTTCACATTCTTTCTCGGGAAGTTTATTATTATTATTGTTTTTTGTAGGCCAACTTTTCCGCCGATGAAGTCAAAAAGATCAAGTACTCAATTGCAATGAGGATTCATCTTGTCCTAATAATTGTATTGATGTTTCTGAATCATTATGTGTGTAGGACACTCACTCCACCTGGAATATACTTTATGGGCTTCAAGAGTCTTGTACGAATGGCAGCTTCCAATCAAAGGCATGTTGTAAACAAAACTTGTGGTGTTGTAGGATCGACTGAAGGACCACCACTCAGTGCGAGAGAGCATCTTTGTGTATCCTGACGAGAGCGCAATCAAGGGATCCACTGCTCTTTTTGTGGCACTCCACGAACAGTACGCACAAAACAAAACAAGCCAAGAAGAGGATGTAATAGTCACAACTGAGTATTCTTCTCGATCACTGGTTCTTTTTTTCTCCTTTCGCCTTTCTTCTTTCTCCTTTCTCTCTCTCTCTCTTTCTCTCCCTCCCTCTCTCTCTCTATCCCTTGTGAATGGTGTGTATTTTAAGTATCATTATTATTTTAAATTAAGTTTATTTATATTGTCGTTAGAATGCTTGAGGAGAATCTCATGGCAATTTGTCGCTACACCTCCACAGTGGGAAGTCGTAAGAGGAGAGAGCTTGTCATTGTGAGTTTCTTACTAAAATCAATTTTCATGTAGCTCCTCAATTTGTTGCACTCGTGCCGCAAGACATTGTGTGCTCTGACATTGCAGTGGTACGGAATATTACACCAGCTGTGTTTGCAGAGCTTTTTCTCATTTCCCTTACAGGAGGTCCCCGCTGGCTTTCACATGATCTTCCAACCCTTCAAAAATGACCTGCGCAAACTCGAATATGAGCCCGTGTCTCACCCAGGCACGCACACTCCAATATACTATTCTTACTTTGCTAAACACGCGACTTACTGCTCTTGCTTTCTCATTGTATTATTGATTAGCGACCGACGAGCAAGTCGACTTGGCCTCTGCGCTGATTGGTCGTTTGACCAAGAGCTATCAACCGCATCTCAAACTCAACCCAAGTCAGACATTGCGAAGAACAAAAATGCATCTTTGAACTCATGAGTCGTGTGTAGTGCTCGAGCGACATTATCAGGCGTTGCGTGCAGAAGTACTGGATGTGGATGTGCCCGATGACGTTGTTGACAATGCCATGCCTAATGAGGAAGCAATGCAGAAGCGGTGAGTTGCCTAATCGTGCGCACAGCGCCGTTTATCAAATTATTAATGATTATTATATTTTAATATAATAAAAATATTTTTTTTGGCAGCGCGGGTGTGGAGATGGATGCTTTTTTGGCAGGCGTCTACGATGCCGACTACGACCCGGAGACTGTGAAAAAAGCCGCTGTGAAGCGAGGGGCGGATAGCGAAGCAGCAGGACCGGCTGCAAAGCGGGTCAAAGCTGAAGGTGACATGGACATGGTGGGAATGATAGCAGCTGTGTCGTCCGGTGCGGTGGAGGGCATGACGGTGCCTGTGCTCAAGGCGTTTCTCACCAGTGAAGGTGTCAAGGGGCTGTCCAAGCTGAAAAAGGCGGACCTCGTGCAAAAGGTCAAAGACGTGTGTGCCGGTGACGTTGCAGGCACAGTAAAAAAGGAGGAATAAACAAAAAAATATTATACTCTTCATTTATTATTAGTAATAAATAAAGTGAAAAGTGTACTTGAGTAGACGAAAATGAAAAGAATAAAATACAATGAAAAGTATGAATACCATACGGTTATTACGTTCAACTTCCATAATAGTTTATTCCCTTGGTAATACGTCTTAAGAATAATAATAATTATTATTATTATTAGTATAATAATATTATACTGTTACTAATTACGATTACGACGTCTAGAACACGTCTCCTATTCTTTTTTCTCTCTCTCACGTCTTATTATTATACTTCACTATGGCAGACAAGTCGGCGCCACCGGGCGCACTGCGTCTGCAATGGATTTACGGCTATGGCGGACATGGTCGCCGTGACAACCTCCATTTCAACGCAGCCAAAGAAGCCGTCTACTTTGCAGCGGGCGCCTGCATTGTCTACAACGCCAAGGTAAGGGTGGTGTCTGCAATGCGGCGCGCCCGCTTATTGTTTGCTTTTGGACTTTTTTCCTCAGGAGCATTTGCAGCGATTTTTTCTCGGTCATGACGATGACGTTCTGTCGCTCTCCATGCACCCCGCCAAGACACTGTGCGCTTCGGGACAGATTGGAAAGGACCCCTATGTGTGTGTGTGGGACACGCACACGATGGAGACGGTCTCGATTGTGCGCGACAAGGCAATGACGCACGGCGTGAGTGCGCTTGCGTTCAGTGCTGACGGAACACGTCTCGCCACGATTGGCTGCGACACGGACCACACGCTCATTGTGTGGGACTGGAAGAAGGGCACCAAGATTGCCGTGAACAAGGGCGGCCAGGCCAATATCTTCGGCGTTGCCTTCAATCCAGGTTGGACTGTCCGTCTGTGTTTTGGTTGTTTACGTTTTGCTTCTTCTCTGCAGTCGACTCGTCTCGCCTCGTCACCTGCGGCATTCGTCATGTCAAGTTTTGGCGCTTTTCAGGCAACACGCTGGACAAGAAAGCGGGTGTTTTTGGGAGCAAAGCGGAGCAGCACGACGCACTCAGTCTCGTCCACTCGGCAGATGGCACGTCTCTGTACACCGGAATGGGCAACGGTCTTGTCTACAAGTAAGAGAGAGGGAGCAAACCTAATCATAGCAGCATATACGTGATGGATTGTGCACTTAGGTGGCAGGACAACAAGGTGGTGTCGACGGTGGTGGCGCATGGCAAGTCGCCTGTTCAGGCACTCTGCTATCACACAAACGGAAGTGACGACGAGGCGACGACGACCTTTGTGTCGGGTGCGTCGGATGGCAGTGTGCGACTGTGGGACAGTGACTTTGCCGAAGTACTGGACACGGTCGAGGTAGCAAAGCAAATGGACGATGCGCTGGATGTGTGTGTGCGAAGTGTGTCGTTGAGTGGCAAGCGCAACCGTGTGCTGCTGGTAGGCACGCAGGGTGGCGATGTGCTCGAGTGCCAGCTGACGGGCACACGACTGGCGCGCGTTCTCGTGCGCGGACACGCCAAGGGAGAACTGTGGGGCCTGGCAGTGCACGCAACCAAGGCTGCCTTTGCCACAACCAGCGACGACGGCACACTCCGTCTGTGGAACTACGACAAGAACGAACTGTCGCGCGTCACGCGTCTTCCGCCCAAATGTGCTGGTCGCTCTGTCGCACTCTTCCACAATCACATTGCCGTTGGACTCAACACGGGCGCCTTTGCCGTGTACGCCGCAAAGGACCTCAAACTTCTCAAGACTGTGAAAGACCGAAAGGTAAAAATGTCTCCAACTCTTCCTTCATACACACACACTCACATATAGTCCCTCTATCTATCTTTTACTTTGTTTTCTCTCTCTATCACTTTGTTTTCTCTCTCTATCACTTTGTGTTTCTCTCTCTATCACTTTGTTTTTCTCTCTCTATCACTTTGTTTTTCTCTCTCTATCACTTTGTTTTTCTCTCTCTATCACTTTGTTTTTCTCTCTCTATCACTTTGTTTTTCTCTCTCTATCACTTTGT
>CALSCP010002018.1:26332-51305 GCA_943704425.1 Ministeria vibrans ATCC 50519
TTCGTTCGTTTTTTTTTTTTCTTGATTTGACAAACTCCTTTGAATTCATCATACCCTGCGCACAATCGCCCCTGTGCACGCCTTGCATGGCAATAAAACTGCCAATGGACGGCACTGCCGCCGGCACTGAGACTCATCGTGGCGCCCCAAGCGCAGAAGACGCACAAAGGGACGCAAAACCATCTCTCACGTCTCTCTCTCTCTCTCGCTCGTTTTTTGCTCCCTGCAACTATTCCCCTAGACGGTGATGAACGCCAAAGCAGTCCAAGGAAGAGAGCTCACCATTACCTACAACTTGTTCAACACTGGCGACGCGTAAGCACCGGAGACACAAGAGAAGACACCCCTGAATGACTTGACTCAACACCACTCGCTCACTCGTAGTGCCGCTGAGGATGTGACGCTCGACGACGAGTCAGTCGACGACGGATTCAAGCTGGTCCATGGTTTTGTCTCGGCCAAGTGGGAGCGCATTGCGGCTGGCCAGAACGTCTCGCACGTTGTGGTTCTCGAGCCTCTCGGCTACGGTTATGTCAACATGTCGAGCGCACTCTTGTCGTACAAGTCGGGTGACGACGTCATCACGTCCGAGACGTCCACGCCTCCTACGCTCATCGTCTTCGAAGGCAACGCCTACGCCCGTCTCTTCCAGCCCCACAAGTTCGAATGGTTTGTCTTTGTCGTCCTTGCCCTTGCCGCCATCTTCGTCCCGTACTCTTCCTGGAGCGCCTCCGCCGCAAAGTTCGCTGTCGCCCCATCCTCCAAGAAGAACAAGTAATAACTCGTAGTAAACGATTCTCCTTTTCCATTCTGCTTCTTTTTTCATTTTTCATTCATTTTGTCACACACCACACCACACCACACCACACACGCACACACTCTCTCTCTCTGAATCTCTCATGCAAAATCGGTGTCAATGGCAACGCAATGCTGCATGGCGTACTTGAGACGCACAACAAGCACGTCAAGGGAGTCGTACGGAGGCAGCATGACAAAGCGTGCGCACGTACTGCTCGTCGGCAGCGTATCGTTGGTCCCCGACATCGGCGCTACGCCAAACGACGCCGGCATGCGCCCACTGCCACACGCAAACTGCAGGAAGCTGCGCAGCTCAGCCTGCGAGAAGGTCTCCAGCGCCGCCCAGAACATTTTGATGAGAGGAGCACTCGCAGAGAAGCCACGGTACTCGGTGATGGAACGCAGTGCACGCACATTGATAGACACAATGCCAACAATGCGCGGCGACAGCTCAACACCCCGCACAAGCGAGATTGAAAACGCCGGAAGTACACTAATAAGACCCCGTCGCATCGCCTCCAGTTGCTTGTCAAACTGACCCACACACATCTACAAATCAAATCATAATAAGAAAATAATAGAGAATCGAGAGATTAAATAATAATAATACAAATAATAAACGTCTTAATAACATCAATAGTAACAATAAAATCAATAATAAATCAATAAACAAAATAATAATAATAATAATAATAATAATAATAATAATTATTATTATTATTATTATTATTATTACTATTAATTTTATTATTAATACCTGCTTGGCCTTGGCGACATAGTCGAGACGGCTGTCCATGGTGACGGGAATGCGTGCGCCACCTGAGACTACGTCGGCAAGAGAACCGTCGCTTAGAGAGACGGTCATGTCGCAGTCAATAAGGTCGTCGGGCGAGAGCGCTCCCGCAATGGCCTGCAGTCGCTGCACCTCCGCCTTGTCGACGTTGTTGTAGTCTGAAAAGGTCACCTGCTCGCCACAAACTTTCTGCCACACAAACGTCGCAAAGTCGACGGGAAGGTACATCTGGTGGCGCAAACAGCCGCCCAGCATGCGCCCAATAAATTCAAACTGCGCCAGTTGCTGTGCACTGGTCGCGTTGACACGCGGCACAAACGCTCCGCCGTTAGGCGTCACGACCAACAAATCGCTTGCGGCACTTTGCAGGTCCAGTGCAATCTCCGAGAGCGACTCGCGAAACACACCGCCATAGTCGTCGGCCTTCTCGCCCTCAAAGCCCACCTTGAAAAACCCGCGTGGGTTGGAGCTGTGGAAGATGTGTGCGGGAAAGGCACCCGCCGCATTGAACACCTGCTTGAAGAAGCTCGAGTCGGAGTCCTCACTCGCAGGTTGCGCAAGGTAGCGCCGCGCCGCAACACGGTCAATCGTAATGCGAGGCCGATCGTCCGCCTGCAGATAGTGAAACGTCACGCCAATCATCGTCTCGGAGAGACGCCAGCGCGTCGACACAAACAGCACGTCTCGAGCATACAGACGCACCGCACGGCTCCAGCGCGCCCGCACCGATCCCGTTCCATCCGCAAACGGAAGCACGCGTGTAATATCGCGCGAGATGTACGCGAGCACACGCGCACGACGCTCCACCTCGGCAACACCCAATGGCAGCAGCTCGCGCGACAGGTCCTCTTCGCGCGCTTTAAAGTTGCCCTCGAGCACCCACTCGGCTTCGTCGTCAGTTCCTCCGCCCTGCTTGGGTGCCTGCTCCCAGTCTCGCAGACCCGCCGCACGCGACGCACTCGACACGTACGTCGCAATGTCGCGTGTCATCGCAGGTGTCCACGGATGCGCCCCGCCCGACGCCATCTGCGTCTTGGCCGACTCGTCGCGCTCGTGCGTCTCGTAAAACGCAATCAACTGCTTCTCCCACTCCTTCGTCCCCGACGTATCCACCGCCTCGTAGCCATGCGGCACCGTCGGCTCCCGCAGTTGCTTTTGCTCGGTGACAAAGGCGACGGAACCGGCCGACGCATCGACACTCGTCACGTTCGCCGTCTCGCTCGTGCTCAACCCGACACTCTCCGTGTTGTCAAACGACATGTACGGCATCACGGCAATGCTGTCCGTTGTAGGCCATAGCGAGGGACGGAGTGACAACGGCGATGCCAACGGACGTCCATTGCGCCGAAACTCGAGCGATGACCCCGTCACATTCACCAGCACTCCAATCACATCGCCACTCTTCCACTCAGATGAGTCCACAAACGTCCATGTCATGGGTGTTTCATCATCTTCCGTCGCTGTGGTCGTCGACGCCGAAGCATCACCAACCTTGTCAGAGCTGCGAGCGGGCGACTTGCCCTTGCCCTTGCCCTTTGACGTGCTATCACCCACACTCTCAATCTTTTTCACAGCGTCACGCACATGCACCACCCTGCTCTCTTCTTCTTCCTCCTCCTCCTCTTCCCACTGATCATCATCATCATCATCCTCATTCTCATCATGATCAACATC
Organism: Ministeria vibrans ATCC 50519; assembly: GCA_943704425.1. Lineage (NCBI taxonomy): Eukaryota > Filasterea > Ministeriida > Ministeriidae > Ministeria > Ministeria vibrans. The sequence goes on from CALSCP010002018.1 coordinate 29,598, forward strand.
ATGATCAACATCATTATCCTCGCCACCTTCCTTCTCCTTCTCCTTCTCCTTCTCCTCCTTCTCTGCCACCTCGCTCTCAATCTTGTCACGACTCCTGTCCTTGGGTGTACGCTGAACCAGCACGCCCACACACAGTCGTTGCAACTGCTTGCTGCTGGCTGTCGCCGACACGTGTATCTCAAAGTAGAATTTGCCCTTCTTTTGTGCCACGGCTGGCAGCGACAGCCGATTGCCCGCCACCAGGTCCATCTGTGTCTCGCTCTGCGGTGCGTCGAGACACCACACATTTGGCAGTCCCTGGCCCGTGCCCAGCTGCTCAAGCAAGTCGCTTGCTGCCACACACAGCGACAGTGCGCTGTCCGACGTGTCCAGCATCTCCTCGTCAAACTCCTTCCAGTTGAGAATTGCCGAACTCTTCTTGCCCGTCTTTTTCTCGGCACGCGCCACAGTCGCAACCAGCGGTTGCTTCCACGCCAGCGACGCTCCATGGCACGCCACCATCACCTCAGCGGCCGCAAGAAGCAGGGGCGAAGCAGCACGCAATTTGAACTCGCGATGGAAGTGCACGACAAACAGTGCGTAGATGTGGGCCATGGCTTGGCTCAGTTCAAAGCGCTCCGACTCGGGATATTCGTCGGCGCGCCCCAGCAACTCCACAAGCATCTTAAGAGCGACCACGCGTCGCTGTGCACAGTTCTTCTGAGCGGCATACACCAATGACAGCGTGAGGTTACGCGTGAGCACATGGGTGGCGCCTGTCTGTGACGCCTGCACCACAGCCAACACGAGCGCAGCGCCAACGTCAAACTGAAATGTCGGTCGACGACCCAACGGCAACTGGGGAGCAAGGTCACGGAAGACAAAAGGTCGCTCGCCCATGTTGATGCGAATGCGTAGGTGCTCGCCCGACAGCGACACCGTCGGCACCAGTCGTGTCTCCAGCATGTCGTCCTTGTCGCCCGTGATAATGCCGTTCTTTGTGAAAAAGATGCTGTGCGTCTGGGGATTCCATCCGCAGCCAATGGTGTCACCCACGTAGGAGGCTGCGCCGTTGCTCAGACCCGTGCCCGAGCCCGTGCTGTTGAAGTAGCCGCCGTCGTCGGCGTGCATCGCATACGAGCGCGGTGTCCAGCCCACATTCGTATTGGGCCCAAACCACATGGGTGCAAAGCCAATGGCAACGGTGCGTCCATTGGCGAACGACGAACACGACAAAATGTCGACTTCGTAGTACTGCACTCCCTCATTCTCAAACTCCTCAGTTGCTTGCAAAATTGCAATGTTGTTCTGGCGGTCCACCACTTCGCCGACAAACTCGTAGACGTCGTTGTAGAACATGACGGGTGTCGTGTCGCAGTGGTAGGAGCACTCCATCATGGACAACCAGGTGCGCACCGTCGACGACGCCGCCTGCTGCGCCAACAGCTTCGACTTGGTGCTCAGCATCGACTCTGCCTCACCCAACAGCAGTCGACTTAGCGGCACGTTCGCCGACGACTTGAGCAGACCTCGCACGCACTCCGCCGCCTGGCCAACACCCATGTAGGATTGTGTTGAGAGCACTGCAAGTAGACGCAGCAGAGCGCCGTAGCGCGACTCGGCAAACGACTCCGTGTCGGGCCAGTACGCCAAAATAGACTGGCACAGGTCACGAGCGACCAGTATCGCCGTTGTCATTTCGACAGCGCGTATAGTCTTCTCGCGCACCTCACCCGAGCGCAGGCGATTCGGCATGCTGTACACGTCGATCGTGTCGCTGCGACTGTGCGGCTTGGCGCTCTTGGATCGTCCACCGGACAGACCGGGAGCCGCAATGTCGTCGCGTTGCGACTGAATCTCAAACGTACCACGAATAATGCCCTCGGTGTGCGTCTCCTTGCTCAGCTGCCACTCGGGCTCGCGCACGCTCTCACGCAACATCTCCGACGTCCACTTGACACCCGCTGTGTCCTCGTGGTCCAGCGACGTCGGCTTCCACGTCGCTTCTTGGTCCACCGTGTTCCACACACTGTAGCGCGATTGGTCGCGGTCATCGCGTGCTACGTAGCCACCGCGGTAGTTGTTCGCGGGATCGAGCAGGTACGAAAAGAGCTTGCGCACATGCGTACGCAACTTCTCCAGATCACTCCCAACCACGTCGTAGGCATCCTGGAACATGGTGGGCGGCATCTTATACTGCCCTTGCACCGAGGCGAGGTAGCGGCGAACCTCGTCCGTCTGCGTGAGGTGCTGCTTGCGGTCGGGATCGTCGTCGTCCTCGTCCATTTCATTGCGCGCGCCGTCGCCGCAGTGAACGCCCGATCGCAGCAGCCAGCTTGCTTCGACCAGATCCGCATGACTGCGCTCGGCGCCCGTGTACGACGCATCGAGCGTCGCCAACAACAGCAGACTGTCAAGAAGACCTTCGCTCGCGAGAACGGCCTTAATGGCATCGTTGCGCGTCTCCTCCACGACCACAAAGTCGCATAGGGACGTCAGCGCCGCGTGTAACAATGAAGGGTGGCGAGGGGCGCCACAGCCGGTGTCAATGGTCGCCAAGATCGACTGCAACGACTCGAGAATCATGGGCAGGCGCATCGGGTCGGGCTGGCAGTCAGGCGCAACACTCAGTTCGTCGGAGACGACCACGTTGACGTCAGACCCCGACGAGGAAAAAATGACAGACATCTTTCCGAGCAGCGGAGCAGTCGTCAAAATGGAGCAAAGACCATCGTCGTGGCCGTCCGACGGTCGTGCCTTGGCACCAGGCCGCACCACCAAAGATGAGGTACCCAGCAACTTGAGCCCGAGCCAGAGGCGCTGCTCTTCATCGATACCAAGTGTGTCGTCCTTGCTAAGACGCTCAACCGCCACAGCCGACGACGACGACGACGTTGCCTCGTGTGTGTTGGACGATACACGGCGCAGAAAACGGCCGAGCACAACACCAAAAGTGCCGCGCCAGTGATGCGCCTGTGCCATAGCACGGAGCAATCCTACTGCCGCGGCAATGCGACCCGCCTTGCTGTGCGACGGATCGGCAACGCGCGGCGACGTGAGCGCCACCAGCACCGACAGAGTGCGAAGGCCTTCCAGGCTCTTGCTGGCGCTGTCACTGGGCAGGTCAATATTGGACAGACCCAGCGCAGGATCAGGCCACGACACACCCCACAGACCGGAGGCGCCGCTCTTGGCAATCGCATTAAAGTCGGCCACGACCGCTTGATCGGCAGCAGCCGGTGAAACCTCGGCGCGTGGCAAGAGTTTGAGGAGAAGCCCAAGAGCGAGGTCGCGCACAGTCACCAATGACACGTCGCAGGTGCAGGTGACACCATTGAGCCGCTGACGCTCTTTGCGCGCTGCCGAGTCCGACGCAGACTCGGTGGCTGGCTGGCGTGTCACGACACCCGCGTACTGTGCACCACTAGTCACAATCTCTTCAATGTCGTCGTCTTCGTCCTCCCACTGCTGGTCGTCGTCGACGTCGGCCCTCTCGTCCATGTCTTCGAAACTCGCTTCGACGGGCGATCCGTGTGACAGGACCACACGCAGTGCAGCAAAGAGCACGGCAAGACGAGCCGGTTCGCGCGCCAGCAGGGCCGCCACGAGTGACGGAGCACTGTCAAAGAGTGTGCCAAGGTGACACAAACATGTGGCCGCCTCGCGCCAGGGGAACTCGGGCTTGCTCAGGAGCGACGCGGACGTCTTGGTCGAACCCAAGTCACAGCCGGGCAGAATCTCTGTGACGTCGGAGAGTTTTACGGACGTCCCGCCGCCCGTGATGGACAGGGCAAGACGCGCGACGGTGATGCGCACCACATTCTCCAGAGTCGCCTTGGCGACGGGGGCGTCGCTTTGGTTTGCGTGCAGCGCTGCCATCCACAACATCGACTGGCGCAGCGAGTGAAGCGGAAGCCAATCAGGCGTCGCCGGACGACCGTACACGGTCAGCTTGCCCACGTCGAGGTTGTCCTCAAAGCGCTTGGCGGGTGTTAGCAGTAGCAGCGTGACAAAACTGCCGAGACGCGGACGATCGAGGCCCATCGAGATGAACTTCTTCATCTTGGGCTTTTCCTGGCCACCGTCCGTGTCGCTTTCGGGCACGCCAAAATCAAAAAAGGCGCAGGGCAGGTGTTGTGTTGAGTCAGCCGGGTCGCACGAGCGCACCAGTTGGGCGTACTGTCGTTTGCGCATGTTCCAAAAGTGGAACAGCTCATTCGACTCGGGCGGGAGGCTCGACACAAAGGCAAGTGCGGTGCGCAGAGGCGACGTGTACGAATCGTCGACATTACCCAGACGGATGCGAGTGATCCACGAAAGGGGCTCCTCGACGCGGAATGTAATGCGAATGTTGCGTTCTTTGTAACGGCCCGTCGAATAGCACTCCTCTGATGACATCCCCACCACATTTTGCGGTCCAAAATCCGGCGCAAACAGGTAGCCATCGGTGTCATGCAGTACGAGACGAAGCTTTCGCGACGACCCTTCCTCCTCTTCCTCCTCTGTTTCGTCCTCGCCAGTGTCCTTGTCGTCACTGTCTCCATCCTTGTCTACATCCTCGCCACTCTCGGCTTCCTTCGCCTTCGCCTCCCTCTCCTCATTCTCTTCCTTCTTGGTCTTGTTTTTGGTGTCGACGCCCTCAATCTTGTCCTCCATCACATTCGGACTTTCGCTCTGTTTGACAGCGAGCAGTGCTGCAAAGTCAAGGTCAAGGGTGATTTCAAAGTCATCGGGCGACAGCTCGGTGCTGATGACGCGGAGCAAACTGCCACGCTCCTCAAGGTCAGTGCCAACACGCAGGCGGTGAATGAGCACCGAAAGAAGGTTGTGCCAGGCGGTGCGCACGTACTTGACGGTGCGCTCACCGCAAGCCGCAAGGTAGAAGGCAACGTCCGCGTCGCGCGCCACATCCTCTTCCTTCTTCTTCTTCGCTTCGGCGCCCTCTGACTCGTCCTCCAGCGAGAGCACTTCATCCAACAGCGCCGCACCCTTGCAACACATCGATTTGAGATAGACACTCGTCGCCCTGTGACTCGACACCTTGGACAACACCCGATTGGCAACGTCAAAGCCCCAAGCCTTGCGCAAGCCCACATTGCGGCGCTCCACCACCGAGCTGCGCAGCTTGCCAATGTTCGCGTTGTCGTCAAGCACAAATTCGCTAATGATTGACGCATCAATGCCACTTGGGTGAGGCTCTTCGCCAATCCGCGTGCCGTGCAGCAGCGCATTGGCCGAGCGCCACACATTGGAGAGTTTGCTCCAGCCGCTTCCCTTCGCACTTGCACCCGCCGATGGGTCGACGAGACGCGACGATGACAGGCGGGAACCTACAGCGAGCGATGCAGGTGTACTTGGTGGAGCAGCAGCAGATGCAGCGGTGGCGGCGGCACCAGCGGCAGCAGGAGCCACGGCCGGAGAGGAAGGGAACACAAACGGATTGGGTGTGGCCGAGTGGCGAACTTGAGCACTGCCAGGCTGAGAAGCGGGTGCCGGCGTCGGAGTGGGCACCGAGGCAGGATGGGCAATGGCCGCGGGCAAAAGAGTGAGCAAAAAGAGAGCACGACGACGAATTTGCACAAGCATCGGCGAGAGTTGTACACGTGCACTTGTGGATGCACCCGACGAGCCACCCGCCTCGCTGGCGGACGACTCTTCGCCGGAAATCATGGATGAGCTTTGACGCTGGAAAACACGACGCCGCAGCACAGCGGCATCATCATTGGCAGGAGGAGCGTCAGCGCCATCATCATCAGCAACAGCAGCAGCAGCAGCAGCAGCAGGAGTCGTAGTCGACATGGCGGCAGCCGTAGATGCTTCAGGGTCGGTCGAGGTCATCATGGCGAGCAAATCGTCGAGGTCATCTTCACCCTCGTCGGCGGCCATTTCCGAAGCATCGTTGTCACTCAGGTCAACCAGTGCGTTAGAGGTGCTCTGGCCACGCGGTTGTTGCTTAAGACGCAACTCGGCACGGTGCATTGTCGCCTTTTTGAAGACACCCCCAAGCGACGAAGGAATGTCGTTGGTGGAGCAAACTCCTCGTTCAAGAGCGTCGGCTGCATCGTAGCACTCGTGTGCGAGGCCCAAATGCCAAATCATTGCTGCAAAGATGGCAGACAACACCGAGTCAACGGCCTGGTCGACACGCGTGCCAAAACTTGGATGCATGGGGCGGTACTTGGTCGCAAGCATCTTCTCAAAATCGCGCTTGTCGCCACGCGCCAGCGCCACAATGAAGGCGGCAATGTGAGGCTCGACAGCAGCACTGTCGCTTGACGCCTCCACCGGCGCATTGACATTGTCATCGTTAGTCTCCTTGGTTGAGTCGAAGGATGACGCCTCGCTCAGAGCCTTGTTGAGACCTTTACGTGTGAAGCCTGCGCTGAAGAGGGGCGATCGTAGCCAGTGAGCTGAGGCGCCGTGTTCGGTGACGAGCGGCGCGAGGGCGACGGACGAGAAGAAGCCGAGGATGCGGGCGACAGCAAGTTGCACGTCGACGGCCCAGGGCACAATGGGCACGCTTGTGGCGTAGTGCGCGGTGACGTTGACCTTGTAGCCCCAATTGGAGGAGTCGTCGGCAGAGGCACGGAATGTAAAGTTGAGACCATTGGCATTGTCAATGTGGTAGGGCATGGCGGGAAAGGTGTTGTCGACAAAGTCGCCAGTGTACTGACCACTGCTGCCAAAAAAAAAGTGCTCCAAATCGGAATTCTCGTGCGTTGTGACGCGCAGACGGTCCAGTGGACCTTTGGTGTTGCAACGCGGGTCAAACTCGAGTGTGAAATGCGTTGCACCTGGACACTCAATGTCGCGGCTCGACAGTGAATTGGGCGCGTACGGATGCTTGCTTTCAACCACAAAGGTACGCGTCGAGTTGATAATGGTTGCCTTGGGCGTATCGGCGTCGGCGGCAGCATCAGAAGCAGAGGCGCTTGCATTGAGTTCGTCAAGGGCCACAAGCAGGTCGGTGAGGTGAGGCGCAATGGTTCGTGCCACAGAGCGATTCGAGTGCAGCGCGGAGTCGAGCGAGCTGACAAAGTGCACAACGAGGCGTCCGACCGACGACTCTTCAAGCATTTGCAGGGCCACCTCGCGATTGGGCAATTTGGAGGCGAGTTGCGTCAGTGTGCGACTGTGGCGACACAGAATCTCGCCATACTCGGTGATTAGAAGCGCACCCGTGGCCGGCTCAGCAATGTCCTTAGCCCACGCACACATGGCAAGCTGGAGAGCCTCGAGAACGTCGCCGACAATGGAACGCCACGGAGTGGACTGAGATGAAGTGGCGGACGAATCGGAGGTAGGCGACTCTGCCGAGGGTGATTTGGTGATGGTGGGGCTGCTGGCGGGAGTGGTGCTAGAACTGCCACTGGCATTGTTCTGGGCGCTGTCGGCAGTCGATGCGTGCGAGACAAAGGCGGTGCGCTCCAGGTCAAAGAAAGCACGCACAGTGCTCAGCTGCGAGGTGAAATCTTCGACTGTGGTGTTGCGATCGTTGACGGGGAATGCAAGGAGACGCATTGCACCGGCGGTGGTCCGATGGTCAGCAAGTACGGCGTGGTAGCGCAGACTCTGCGCTTCGGTAAGGGGATCCTGACTTTCCTCAGTAGCCGAACGAATGGAGGCCAGCAGCAGATTTGAGCGCAAAAGAGGCGTGGGATAGGCGAGGGGAAACGAGGAGGCAAGGAAAGCGGCGGCCGCGGCGTAGATGTCCTTGTCCGTCGACTCGTCAACAAGACGTTCAGCGGTGGCGCGTGCGCGGTCCATAAAGCCCGCCTGACCACCGTCGGCAAGATCGAGCACATGCGCTGCTGCCATGGGGCCATCGAATTCACGCAAAATCATGCGAACGTTGACAGTGAGCAAGTTAAGGGTGACAAGCGTGTTCGCGTAGCTTTGGGGTGTCGAGGTGCTTGGGTCACGCCAGGTGTCGGCGGAGCGACTAAGAATGTGCGCGAGCTGCACAATCATGCCGGGATTGGGGTCAAGGAAGATGCTTGGCGAGGACTGGAGGGCCAGACGTGTGCATAGAGTGCCGCCAATGTCCCAGTTTTCGTCGCGCGTCAGCGCTGCAAGTCGACCGGGAACGGCAAGGATCATGGTGGCCGCAGTGATAGGCTCCACCTTGCGGGTGCGACTAGACGCGGCGTCAACAGTTGACGCTTCCAATGAATGGACACGCTCAAAGGCAACGTCGTGAGCGTGCAGCGCACTGAAGGTGCCAGTGAATGCGTTGGGCAGAGTGGCGCAGGTAGCGAGGAGACGTTGCGAGTCGGTGGGTACCAGTAAGAGACCGGTGTCGTGCAGACCACACAGCGTGATACGATCCATGCCCTTCTTGTCGTAGACGAGCGTCTGACCAAGCGAGCGACCGTCCTCGAGCGAAAAGTTGAGCAGCATACGAATGGAAGTATCGTCGTCGACGTCTTCGCCAAGAACCGTAGCAAGTGCTTCGGGCAAAATGGCCTCAGGCGGTGCAAAGAGAGAGAGCACCTTGCCGGCCGAGTAGAAGGTCACCTTGTCGAGCTCGTCGGTGTTGATCTGAAGGGGCCAGTCAGTGTCCTGCGACGTGGCGGTAGCATACGCGGCGGCACGTGCCAAGCCAGCTGGCGACAAATCGTAGCACCACTGCGAGAGGCTCGCAGCCTCACCGCGACACACGACTCCGTGGGCATTGCTTGGACTCGAGTCGCGCACTAGAACCCCACGCCCCTCATTGAGCGGCCAGCAGGCAACGACGCCTGGCTGCGAGCCAGTGGCAAAGCGCCGGCTGTCGCGCAGCACGTCGGCTGCCGAACGGGCAACCTTCCACACGGCGACGTGGCCAATAGAGCCGTGGAATCCGGCGCCAATGCACGACACGGAGGTACTGCGCGCACGTTCGACAAGTTCGACGCCACCGGAGCTCTCTGTGGTGGCACCTGCGACAAGGACTCCGTTGCGATAGAGTGACCAAGGGCTGTCGGGGCCCTTGGAGACGGCGGCCCAGTGCACCCAGCCGCACAGCTCGGTTTCGGCCGTCGAGGCGAATCGCAGCGCCGAGCGACCGTGCGTGCTGTTGTTGCGTTCGGCGCCCACAATGAAACCCTTGATCTCGAGGGAGAGATCACGATGACGAAACACAGTCGCCGTGTGCGCTGACGCGGACGCGGCATCGAAACGCAGCCACGCCGAGATGGTGATGGGTCCGCGCGAGAGCGTGTCTGGCAGACTCGCGCCGTTGAAGCGCACAAAGTTCTTGGACTCACCCGTGAAGGTGTAGCCTGCGGCGGCAAGTGACGGATCGGGCGAGGTGCCCACGTCGGGAGCGGTGATGCGGGACGGGATCAACGACAAACTGCGTTCGTCGGTGAGATGCGAACCGCCTGGGCCAGTGCGGGGCACAATGCGCATGACAGACACGTCGGTAGGCTTCCACTGGAGTGCCCAGGCGGCAAGACCGTCGCCGACAATGCACAGAAGAGAACGGTCGTGAAGATCGAGGCCCCCGATGTTGCTGAGGCTCGACGGGTTGTGCACCGAGAGAATTTTGTCGCGCGGCTGCAGACGATAGAGAAACTCGCCGTCGAGTGCCAATGTTGTGTTGGGGTCCACGTCGAATTCTTCGTTGACACGCGCCTCGTCGTCGACATGGGCGGTCGTCGAGCTGCCGAGACGTACTGAGATGAGACCCTGAGTGGCAGTGACGACAAAGGCGTCGTGCCCAAGGGACGCAATGGCGAGCACATCGTGAAGCGGGTGTGACAGCTGCCACTGGCGCAGGGTGGGATCCCAGGGCGAACGAAGAGGGGCATACGCTGCCTTGCGCGCAAACTGATGGAGCGGCTCGGTGAGAGCCAGACGAGACTTGGACGAGGAGGTGGCGGCGGAGGCTGAGGAAGGGGCGTTGCTGTTGCCGGAGTTTGTGGTGAGCAAGAGGGATGCGACGCTGACCAAGTCGCGAAGACGACCACGCACAAGAGCAAGACGCACACTCTGGTCGAGTGCACCGGTACTTGCAAGGAATAGAGCCAGTTTGTCGAGCATCTCGTCGGAAGGCAGCGGGGTGGAATGAGTGCGGCCAGGCATGGCGGACGACGACGACGACAACGCAAACGAGTGTGGGGCAGACAGAGCACGGAGCCAGCGGGCCGTCAGCGCATGAAGGTGGCGCAACATCTTGGGGTCCACTTGGTCAATGGTGGTCTGCTGAAACAGCATGGTGAACGCGAGCTCGGCTGAGAAGGCATCCGTCGAAAGGGTGGATGTATCTGTGTCGCTGTCGCTGTCGTCCGAGTCGTCGTCGTCGTCACCACGTGTCTGCTCTGTCCCTTTACCGGAAGAAGACACACCACTGCCAGTCGCACCGCTAGCCGTTGTGGCAGTGGATGAACTTGCGAGTGTTTCGGCCGTCGAAACGAGCTCCTTGACGACAGCGGACGCGACATCGTTGGCCACCTGTGAGCGGCGGGTGGCCAGGTCCTCGTACGCGCCAATGTCGTGTTCTGTGTTGAGCGAGTCAACATGAAGCATGTCGCGCAAGCTGTGGAGCTCGTCGGCAATGCGTGTACGGCTCTTGGTGGTGTGTACCGCCGTGGGGTCGACAAAGACGGGCTCGAAATTTTGGAAGAAATGTAAGCCACGCAGGGGTTCGAGTCCATCGGCGTCCTCTGCAAGAAGAGTCGTGTCGAAGAGACGACGCATGGAGAAGGACGAGGCGACGGGTTCTTTGGCGCCACCAATAGCGTGCAGCGTGTGACGACGACGGCGTTGTTGCGAATCATTGTGTCGACCCGAACCACTGTCAGAGTTGCGCTGGCGCGAGGAGGAACGCTGCTGCTGCTGTTGTTGTTGTTGCTGCTGCTGCTGTCGAGACTGCGCACCACTCTCGCTGCGGGTGCTGTTGGTGCTGTCCTGACGGCGGCGTTGCTGAGTGGGTCCGCCGTTGCCCGACGACGCAGTACGATTCCGACTTCGACCGGTCCTTGAGTCTCGCGAAGCCCCATCATCATCATCGTCATCATCATCACCATCACCATCACCATCATCATCATCGGCATCGTCGTCGTTGTCGTCATCGTCGCCAGCCCCGCCGGCGTCGTCCTCCTGCCCAGCACGCCCGTTGTTGCTGTCATCGCCGTTCGCTTCTGCGCGATTGGTCGTCCCTTGGCCCTCGTCGTCGTCGTTGTCCCCGCCTCCTTCGCTGTTGGACATCACTACGCTAAGCACCAACTGTACGATTGAAAAGCGGAGGTTATCAGTGAAAGTGGGATATGAAAAAGGTCAAAAAAAAAACGAGAAAAAAAAAAAAAAAAAAAAAAAAGAGTAACGTACAGTACACTCGTTCAGTGCTGCTGCTGTCGCAGTTCGCTTCTCAGACAGCTCTTGCATATTTGACTGTATCACAAAAGAGAAACAAAAATTGAGCACAGACCTCTCCTCTCTCTCTCTCTCTCTCTCCAACACGTCTTTTTTCTTTCCCCATCACTTTGTATGTACTCCCTCCTTTACTTTACCTTCAGATTGGACTCGCATAGATATCTCTCATCTTCAAGCAACACAATGCTCTCCTTGAGACGGTAGTTCTCAGTGAGCAGTGCGACTCGCTCATCAGTGTCGCTCTCCGGTTTGCTCTCGTGCGACTGATTGTGGCTGTGCGAGTTGTTGGGATTGTTGTTGCTGTGTTGGTGAGGGGGGTTGTTTGAATTGGAGGTGTCTGTGCTGGCTTCCACCAGTGCCTCCCGGTCCCGACGGAAGTGGTGCTCGCCGCGTGCACGGTAAAAGTCCACTTGACGCTCTAACCTGCGCAGCGAGTCGATCATCTTGGCTTCGTTTCCTGCAACAAGCACTGGCGGCTCGCCCACCGACTCGTACTCCCCGACAATGTCTGACAGGCGCGCCAGTGTTACTGCAAGCTCACGTGACACCGCGTACGCCTCGGCAAGCGCCGCAATCGCCACATGGGCATCATCCGGTACCATCACCACGCGATCGCCCAGCACCCCACCACTACTACCACCACCCGCGCCACCACCAGACCCACTCGACGACGCACTGACCATCATCGACACACTGCGCCCTCCTTTGTCCTTCTTGTACAGCGACCCTGTCTTACTAGCCCCAGTAATGCCTCCTCCACTTGCACTGTGGCCACCAACACTACTACTGATCGAGTAGGTTCCACCAGCATTGCGCACGGCAATCTCCGTGTCGCGCACACTCACTACCTCCTTGCCACCAACCGACTTGCGCACAGGCTTCCGTCGTACCACACCATCCTCTTCGACAACAACACGCCCGCGCACAGCATGATGCGTCACATTCTGCGTCGACTCCACCACATCAACCCCAAACTGGAATTCGTCGCTCGTCGTAAGCTCCACCGCTTCGCTCACTTTAAGCGACTCAGCCAGTCGTCGCCCGTTCACAAACGTCCCGTTGCTACTCTTTGTGTCCCGCACAAACAGCCGTGCATCTTCAATCCACAGCTCAGCATGAGCTCGTGACAACACTGGAGGGGAAAAGATGTGTGTCAATATAATTATTATAATTATAATTAAAAAAAATTAATAAAGAACACAGCTCATAATTACAATAATAATAATATAAACAAGAGAGTTGGACAATTCATTGCAAACGAAATCATTTATACCTTTGCTGTCAAACATGGCGTTGTCTTCGGCCGGTTTGGGCTTGCCTACGCTCCGACCCACTTTGATGATTTGCTGTGGTCGGAACTGAAGTCGGCGTGTCTGAAAGGCGCCCTCATCGCGCGGCTCAAGATAAATGACAAGGGCGGAGGGTGAGTGAGTCGGCGTGGATACTTCTTCCTTGGGGATCGTTGGTGGAGTGACCAGCGGAGTGGCCGCCGGGGCATTCTCCGCCACGGTGGCTCGTGCGGCAGAGATGCCCGTCGAGGACAACTCGTGGGCTGTGGCAGCGGGGTCTTCTTGGAGTGTGGCAAGCGAGGCAGAGCGCTCGCGTCCGGTCTCACAGTCTTCGCTGGTAGTGCGTGTCTGCGTGTCGCTCTCAGAGCTCTCGCGTGGCTCATCTTCGGTTCGGTCTCTGTCGTCGCCGCCGTCTACACCAAAGGGCGTCGACTCGCCATCGGGGATGGGCGTTGATCCTGGCTCTATGTGGACGTACGGCGTCAGCATTGGCAATTCGTTCAAACGCGCGATAGGAACAGGAGAGACGGAAAAACACATCCGAATCTACGAATCTTGCAGTACGGAAAAACGTCGCCCAGGGCAAAAGGGAGGAGAATGCCAGAGAGAAACGGGGCCAGACCATCGGTTCAGTACAAAAAAAAAGCATTTGGACGAGCAACAAAAAAGGAGGTCCACAGACGCAGGATGCCTGCTTGGGGTGGCGGGGAAGCATCAAGAGAGCAGGAGGGTTGTGTGGGGGCGGGATAGGGGCGCGACAGGGGACGAGAGAGACAGAGAGAGACAGAGAGAGAGAGATGAAGTTGTGACTTTGGGACTCCTTTGCATCATTGCCCAAAGCAAAGGAGGAGTCCAAGCACCACTGCAGCAAAGTGGAGGAGGGAGAGGGCGGAGGGGAGTGAGGCCTGCGGCGACGCCCCCAAGCGAGTGCGTCACTTGCTCTACAGCCCGTCAACTTTGACGTGGCCCTTTTTTTTTCCTCTTCCATTCTGTCGAAAGCCCTCATACCTGCACTCTGAGTGGTGTCGTCCATCCGAGATACTCTCAAAGGGGGCGGTCGAGCTAATCGAGAGCTCATTGCCAACAAAATATTTGTAATTAAATTTTCTTATAAAAATATGAACAAGAATTATTTGACATTTTGAGTTACTCTGACCATCAATCATCTGTTCCATTTGCCATCATCAGTCTTTTTCAGCAACTGGCCTCTTCTCCCCCTCCCCATTTTAGGTCCTGCCCCTGTAGCTTTTGCCCCTCCAACCCCATTGGTACATACACATATGCTTGTCGTCTTCGAGAGTCTTCTTGGTGTGTTTCATTTTTTGTTTGACAGCTCGAGTGGAAATGTCTCTTTTGAAGCAAACTCGAGCGGGATCGTCGCGCAATCCCACAGATCATCTACACACCTACCATAAAAGCACATTGTATGCAATAGTAGCGTGCGCAATGATGTGTGACGAAGCTTTTATTTTTGAAAAACCTAAAAGTTTGCCGTCGTTTTTTGACACTTCATCACTCGCGCGCCATTTTGCCTCGCTGTTGCCTCCTCTCTTGCACTATGGCCTTTATATATGTGCACGTCGGCATCCCCTTGCGTTGTATTGGCTCAAAATCCCCGTCCTGCTCCGTATCCAAGGACAAACTTTCAACTCCTCAAGTGCCCTTCGAAAATGCACACAAACAGAGCATCATCGGCCGTATTTGCATTAAATACGCTTATGGTGAACATACTTGTGTATCTTCACACGTAATTGTGTCACAGATGGTGCAAGTGTGGCGCTCATTTGGTTGTGGCGACGAAATTTTCGTTTTGCGCAAAATTCCGACGTCATCCGCAAACAATATCCAGCTCCATTGATCTCCATGAATCGCGCACTTGGCTGTATATGGGAGTATACACCCAGTTTCACTGTCTTGTGTCAAAGAATTTTCTTTGGAACAACCAGAGCAGCCGGTTTGGGGGGCATGCAGAGAAGCGGGATGTTCAGGGCATTTTGTGCTTTTTAGCTTTTTAGCGGGTCGTTTTGATGGTGTTGCTTGCTTGCATGTCACTTAATATTACCTCTTGAACAAGTTTTCTTGCCACTTTTTCTCGCGCTCGACGCAGATTTGTTAATATTTTCGTTGTTTGTCGCCACTTTTTTTTTACCATTTCGTCACGTTTCGAAAAGAATCCGCAAGCTCTTATCTTCAAGCATTCTCTACAGTTTCTTATGATACACAGTCGTTGTATTCACTCACTTACTCACTCTCTCTCTCTCTCTTTCTCTCTCTCTCTCTCTCTTTGCCGCACAGATCAAACTTATTCATCACCATCAATCATGTCCTTCCCTACGCGCGTTGTCGACATGCTCAGTAAATTTGCCACCGACCAGGTGGCCCACGCCCCCTTGACACGCAATGTGCTTGGAGACGCGCGCAGTGCGGCAAACGCCGCCAACTCGCTTGTGCACCCGACGGCGGCGCACAAACGTCAGGCGCTTGGTGACATTGGCAACAAGCAGAAGCGACTCGACACGGGCGCGACTAAACGCCACGTCGTGCGCGGTACTTCTGCTGTGCCCAGAGCTTATACTACTTCGACGACGTCCGTGGCGACGCGTGCAGCTGCTCGCAAGCCAACCACGCGCACCGCGCCAAAATCGTCGACGAGTGCTGCAGCCTCAGCCGCACTTGCAAGTGCGCTTGCAGACGCGACTGTGCCCGATGTGCACATGGACACAAGCGAAGACACAGTGGCGGAGACTGCCACAGGATTCAGTTCGGAGATGCTTCGGGCGGCGGGCATTGAGGATATTGACTCGGCCGACTCGGAGAACCCCCAACTTGTGTCGGAGTACGTCAGCGAGATCTACGAGCACCTGTGGGCGCAAGAGATCACCTACAAGATCAATCCAACCTTTCTCAGCAAGCAGAAGCACATCACGAGCAAGATGCGCTCCGTGCTGCTTGACTGGATCGTCGACGTCCACTACAAGTTCAAACTGTGCCCGGAAACACTCTACCTCACAGTCAACCTTATCGATCGCTCTCTCGAGGTAAAAATAGAAGAAGAAAAAAGTCAGTAGAAGAGGTGCTGACAGAAAAAAAAAACGCAGGTGATTGCAGTAGCGACAAAAAACTTGCAGCTGCTGGGAGTGGCGTGCATGCTGCTGGCGAGCAAGTATGAGGAGATCTACACGCCCGAGCTGCGCGACTTTATCTACATTTCGGACAATGCGTACAGCAAAGACGACATTCTGGAGATGGAGACGCTTGTACTGAGCAAGTTGCAGTTCAACCTTGGCGCACCGCAGCCGCTACACTTCCTGCGACGCGATAGCAAGGCAGCGGGTGTCGACGCAAAGACGCACACCATGGCCAAGTACCTCATGGAACTATCGCTGCTCTCCTACGACATGTGCCAGTTTAAGGCCAGTGAGATTGCCGCTGCGTCGCTGTGGACCGCCATGAAAATGCTGCAGAGCGGCACGTGGACTCCCACAGTTGAGCACTACAGCCGCTACAGCGAGCACGCCATTGGCCCGTGCGTCTCTGCCCTTGCCGTCCTCGTTGACCGCGCTCCTAAAGCCTACGCCGACGATAAACCCGCTCGTGTAAGTCGTTTTTTGTCGTATTCTCTTTTTCTTCATCTGACAATTTTGCCTTGCTTTTTTTTTAGTCCGTGTTTGCAAAGTACAAGAACCCAAAGTTGTTCAAAGTGTCGCGCATTGCGGAAGAGTATGCCCGGTCAAACCGACTCGCACACTAAAACGGTCAAAAAGAACAACAGAAAAACTCGATGGTGTGTTCCGTTTTAATTATGTAACAGGCGAATAAACATGATTTCATGTGCAAAAGAAGCAAAAAGAATAAGTTTATTACATTCGACGTTGAGAAAATTCGGGAGCCGATGCACCAGCGCCAAAAGCAGAAGAAGAAGAAGACCCAAAGGATGACTGGGAAGCAGTGCCAAAGGCACCAAAGCCACTTTGCTGCTGCTGCTGCGGCTGCTGCGGCTGTCCAAAAGCAGTAGAAGACCCAAACCCACCGCCACCGCCAAAAGCACTGGAGGGCCCTGCGCCAAATCCTCCGCTGCTTTGATTCGCCGCCACCGCGCCAAATCCTCCACTGCCTTGACTCGCTGCCACCGCGCCAAACCCGCCTGTACTGCGAGACGACGATGAGGCGCCAAAGGGCGTGGCTGTCTGCGCCTGACTCGCTAGCGCGCCAAACCCACCACCACCACCACCACTGGTTGCCGATGCAGCTCCCTTGCCAAAGACACCCGAGGTGCTCCCCCCTGTACCCGCTACACTGCCAAATGTCTTTGGAGGCGACGCAGCACCACCACCAAAGGCAGGCGCAGAGCCAAATGCAGGAGCAGAGCCAAACGCTGGAGCAGAGCCAAATGCAGAAGCAGAGCCAAGCGTAGGCGACGCGCCGAATGCAGGAGAGGAGCCAAAAGCAGGGGAGGAGCCAAAGGCCGGGGAGGCTCCAAACGCAGAGGGCGACTTGGTGAAGCCGGTAGAGACAGCGGCGGGAGCGGCGGGACTAGCTCCAAAAGCCGGTTGAGAGGCCCCAAAGGCAGGTTTCGCGGCGGCGGTGGATGCTGCTGCTGTGGTTGTTGATGTCGCTGCTGTGGAGGTACCAAATGCAAGCTTGGACCCAAACTGTGGGGCTGAGCTGCCAAAGCCACCTGGTGCGGTCGATTTCGCTGTGGTTGATGCTGAGGACGCAGACAGGGTCGCACTGCCAAAGACGGGCTGGGTTGCGGTCTTGCCGGTGGCCCAGGAAGGCGCACCTGAGGCCGACAGAGACGAAAAGGACTTGGTCGGAGCAGAGGCAGTCGTACTGCTGCCACTTGTTGCTGTGGTAGCGGTGGTGGTAGCAGGAAAGAGAGACGATGGAGCCGCAGTCGACGATGGAGCCGCAGTCGACGCTGCAGTAGTCGGTGAACACACCTTGAGGTCGCCAAAGAGATCGCCGGCGTCGACGTCATCGCCGTTGGCATTCTCGTCGGTAGCATCAGCGGTATTGTTTTCGTCGAGAACAGCAGCGTCGCCATCGTCGTTGTCGTTGTCGTCAACGACGTCGTCAATGACGGGGGTTGAAGGGGTAGTGCTTTGATTGTTGTTGTCGTCGTCGTCGTCTTCATCGTCAAAGGTGAGTTTGCGCGGAAGCCCTTCAATGTCGTGGACTTCATCGTCGTCATCATCATCATCGTCGTTGCCATCGCCCACAGTTACACTTGCAGCAGTACCATCGTCGTGAATGGCAACGGTCTTTTTGTCTTCCTCTGATGATGTAGCCGGCGGTGCCACAGACGCCATCGACGTTGACGTGGACGGTTTCAGAAGCGACGTTGTTGCAGTGGCATCAGACCCACTCGTTGCGTTTGTGGACGGTGCTGCTGCTGTGGTGGTGGTGGTGGTGGTTGGCTTGAATAAAAAGGTAGGTGCAGCCGAGGTGGTTGAGACTGAGCTTGTTGGAGCTGCGGCCGTGGTGGTCGATGGTGGTTTCAGAACAAAGGCAGGTTTTGCCGCTGAGGACGAGGGCGCTGCTGAGGCCGTCGATGGCTTAAGGGTGAACGCTGGTGCCGCTGCAGGCAAAGTTGCTGATGCAGATGTTGCCGTAGTTGCCGTAGTTGGTGTGGCTGTTGTCGTGGGCTTGAGGGAGAACACTGGTGTCGACGTGGTTTGTGCGGTCGTTGAGGTTGGAACGGTGGTAGAGGGCGTCGTTAATGTGGATGAGGCGAGTTTGAGACCAAAAGGAGCTGTCGAGGAGGAGGCTGCAGCGGACGCGGGGACTGTTGATCCCGTTGAGGAGGTAGTGGAAGTAGCAGCGTCAGTCAGAGGCTTGAGCGCAAAGGGAGCGGGCGCAGTCGCATGACTAAGAGGTTTAAAAGAAAGGGTAGTGGAAGTTGCTGCTGTCCCTGCTGCCGATGATACTGCAACAGTAGGGAATGAGGGAGGGGCAGATGCGGAGGAGGATGAGGAGGGTGCGGGTGAGGCGGGAGGGATGCCGCCCTTGAGCGACGCAAATCCAGAAGTAGACGATGAGGTGGTGGTCACGGGCGCACTCGACTGGGACAGTTGCTTGGAGGGCATGAGAAAGGGGCGCGTCTTGGCCGTGTCCAGTGACAGCAACGGTGGACCCCCACCACCACCACTATGATTATTTGTAATAGTACTACTACTACCTGATGTAGCAGCTGTGGTGGTTGTCGTGGAGAAAGTGTCTGGTGCAGCAGCGATAGGTGCAGCGGTGGGAGTGTGCGAGATTGGTGAGGATGGAGGTGAGAATTCGCGTTTGAGTCGAGGCGAAGCACTAGAGAAGAAGGCAGTGGATTGCTCGGCTTTGGTGACAAGTGGAGTCGAAGTGACTTTCGACGGTGGAGGCGGCTTGGGACGCAAACGGGGTGATGCGTGGCGCAGTGTACGATGTTGGTCCATGAGATCGCGCAGGAGATCGACACGAGCAGGTGACACGATTGAAACGTTGTTGGGGACGGAGGCGCTGTCGCGATTGGCCGAGGGCAGAGTTGGAGTAGCGGCACGCGACGAGAGCGATGACTGGGCTGCAAAGGCGAGAGCCGGTGTCGAGGAGTCGGTGAGACCACGGGCGGACATCTCACGCACGAGCGTCTTGACACGCTGAGCCATTTTCCCAGCAATAATTTGGTTAGAATGCAGTGTTGCAAAGATTGTCTGTGCAGTTGGGCGATTGCGCTGTTGCGTCTGGTGAAAGCCCTGGCGATGCTGTTGCAACGCCGTCTCGTAGCGGTCGTCGAGCTCCTGAAGGATGTCGTCCTGCAGTGTGCGCACGGCGTTGATACGCGCGCGGATGGAGTCACGAAGACGCACTGATTCTGGGTCAAGACTGCGCTTTTGGAGCATCAAGCGGAAGACTGGGTCGTTGCGTTGCTGCGCGAGAAGACGCGCTTCTTCGCTGCCCGACAGACCCTTGAAGAGCTCTTCGGTAAGCGAGTCCATGTCTTCGCGCAGCGACTGTACATTCTCCTGAAGACTGCGGCATTCCGTAGCGAGCTCAGCTGTTTCGCGTGCTGTCGCGCGCGCCTTGGCGTTTAGTTCAGCAACCGTCTCGCCACTCTTCGAGCGAGCTGTGCCGTCGCTGCCGACAAGCTGTCGCAGTTGATCGAGCTCGCTCGAGAACTCTCTGACCTCCTTTTCAATCTGGGCCAGTGCTTTCGCCTTGACAGTTGAGGCAGAAGAAGAAGAGGAGGAGGAAGAAACAGCGGTGGTGGGAGCAGGTGCTTTTGTGGTGGGCATTGCTGTGGTGGGTGTTGCAGTTAGTGGAGCAGCAGGTTTGGCGGGGAGTGCAGCAGCGCTTGGGGTTGGAGCTGCTGCAGAAGATTGGGGGGTGAAAGGAGCACCAGTGGCGACGGTGCTGATTGGTGTTGTGGTGCTGGGTGCAGGGGTCACTTTGGGAGCGGTAGGCATTGACTTGAGTGTCAGAGGAGCGGACGCTGTGTTTGCGGTGGTGGGCGCTGCTGCGGGTTTGAACATAAAAGGAGAAGAAGTTGTGGCTGCCACCGGTGCGGCTGCTGCCTTCGTTGCGACCGGCGCTGCTGCTCCTGCTGCTCCTGCTGCTGCTATTGGTGTTGTTGTTGTTGTCGTTAATGATGATGCCGTGGTTGGTTTGAAAGAGAAGGAAGGCGCGGAAGGAGTTGCAGTCGTCGTTGCAGTGGCGGCGGGCGTTGCTGATAACTTGAACGCAACGGGAGGCGTCGCAGTTGCCGTCGTCGCTGTTGTCGTCGGAGTCGACGTGGTAGGCTTGAACGTAAAAGGAGCGGGTGTGGAGGGAGTTGTTGGAGTGACAGTGCCGGTAGTCGGTTTGAGTGAGAGGGAAGGCGAAGCAAGAGGTGCAGCTGCGGTTGCTGCCGTCGCTGGCTTGATTGCGGATTTTTCAGGGGGCGTGGGAAGGGGCTCAACGGCCGCAAGCATGTTAGGGTACTTGCGAGCGGCGTTGACACACGTGTCAACCATGGAAAAGACGGAAAGAGTGTCGTTGGAGGTGAGCATGATGAGACGGGGCGAAGGAGGACCGGTCGCCATGACAGACGGGTCGGCGGGCGACGGGAACGAGATGGGTTCGGAGGCAGTGTAGTCGATGGCAAGACCCACTGTGGTCGACATGCGACTGTCTGTTTCGTCGGGAGACACGTACATGACAGCGGTCGCCTGGCCCGTCTCGGGCAACTCCCATCTCTCCCAGAGAAGTCCGTCGGTGCTCTTGCCCAGCACAACCACATCTTGCGAGTCGTTGTGCGCGAGCACGACCACGGGCCAGTCGCGTGCACACACGGCGTGCACATAGTCGGCCTGCGTCGAGCCAAAGTCTTTGTAGAGAACATCCTCGAAATGGAAGTACTCTTGCTTGTCGTTGACCTTGTGCAAGACGCAAATTTTAGGATTGGGCAAGTCGTCGTCGTTGTCGTCGTCGTCGTTGCCGTCACTCTTGTCGGTGGGGCGTGCTTTTTGGCCATCTGATAACACCGGCGTGGTGTAGGCGACGGCAAACGAGTAGTTGCTGATCCACTGGATGGCGAGGACGAGGGGTGGAGGCCCTTCAAACTCGGGTGCGGAGTAGCGCGTTTGAAGGACAAATCCGTCGCGAAACGTTGTGAGCGATCCATCGCGACAGCCACACACATACTGCGATCCTTTGGGACTCCAGTCGACGGCAAGAACGGGTGCAAGCGTCGCTGGGGAGCGCATCAAGTGAGTGCACCCGCTGCCAGTGACACTCTCCCAAGTGTCGGCAACCCCATCGGCCGATGCCGTCACAATGTAGCCCGACTTGGCCACGTGGGGGTTCCACTGGAAGGCAATGAAGGTTGACGCACGCGGATGGGCCAGACGAAAGCGCGGCTCGACTGTGGCGCCGTCGGCAACGCGTGCCAAATCGCGCAAATCCACAAAGAGAATCTCACCGCCCGCCACCACTGCAATGGTGGTCTGATCGGTCGACAGATGGATCATCGTGGGCGTTTCGGTGGTCTTGGGCAGCCCGGCGTGGAC
Source organism: Ministeria vibrans ATCC 50519 (assembly GCA_943704425.1). Lineage (NCBI taxonomy): Eukaryota > Filasterea > Ministeriida > Ministeriidae > Ministeria > Ministeria vibrans. The sequence continues at coordinate 51,247 of CALSCP010002018.1, forward strand.
GAGCGACGCAGGCAAAGTGTACGTCTGGTTTCAAAAAAAAAAAAAAAAAAGATAAACGA
>CALSCP010002018.1:51315-53815 GCA_943704425.1 Ministeria vibrans ATCC 50519
CAGTCGTCGAGGCGTAAGTATGCGCCGGGCAAAGATTAACAAACAAACGAAAAAACTTACACGAGCACAAATTGAAAGAAAAGCCTCTGGATTAATCTCACGGACCTGGAGCAACTGATCGCGTCTCTCGGACGGCATAGACTGCAATGGTAAGGGGGGAGATCAGGGTGAGTGAGGGTGGAGAGAGACGAGAGACGGCTCAGCGAAGAGACGCGAACATTACGGCTATGATTGAGCGTGCGGCGTGGTCGAAGTCGACGCCACCCGCCTCAAGCATCGCAATGATGTCCTGCGTCGAAGGACCTCCGTCCTCCTCGTCAGACATGATAAACGAAACAAATTTTGATCTTCAAATTGAAAGTTGAAACTTCCGACTTTTGACTCCTAATAAATTCTACACTACTCTCTCTCTTTACTTTCGACTGTCGATTAAAAAAAACTTAATGTACAGTAATAGTGTAATATCTCTCGCATGGTATTCTCCCGGATTCTCGTCCGAGGGGGCGTTCAATTTAGGGAGCTAGCTGCGAAGTACGGAGACCTAGGGAAAACGGAACGAGGGAGTCATGACAACGGCAAACGAAGACTTGAGTTCATACCACTCCGGAGGCAGTCGCCACGGAAATGACGGGCGCAAGCAGCGCACTTTGCACATCGTAGACGCCGCTTCCAACATCGACAGCACGCACCAGCTGCGACGCACGCCACACACATACATGGTGGTCAAAGGAGCCGGAGAAGAGGAGAGCACCGTCGAGAGACCATGCGAGCGAATAGACAGCCTCGGTGTGGTGTGACAGCGTGCGCAGACAAGCACCTGAACTCCCGTCCCACACTTTCACAGTCGAGTCAGCGCTTCCACTGGAGAGACAGCAAAACAAGGGAGAGGGGAAAAAAAAAAGATTAATAATTAGAAGGAAGGGAGAAAGACACAGTTGGGTGGTACGTTGCGACAAGAGGAGGAGACTGAGGGGACGCCGGACACCATTTGATGGTATGAATTTCGCCCGTGTGTTCCGCCAAGTCATGGCAGTACTGGTTCTCTTCCATGGTCCAGATCTGCACATGGTCGCACAAAGGTCAGTGAGTGAGTGAGATAGAAGAAGACGAGAAAGGAGAAGGGAGAAAGTAGTAAGTGAAGAGCAAGAGACGGAGAAGGGGAGAAGGAAAAGAAATAATTATAATTATACCTTTGCCGTAGTGTCGTCACTGCACGACGCAAGCAGTCTGTGCTCAGCATTCCACACCACTGCGTTCACATCATTCTACACATGGACACATACATAAATATTGACATGGTCACAGAGAAGGAAGCGACGTGCTTAGATGTACCATATGACCACGAAAGGTCTTCAAGGGATCTGACGCACCAAAACGTGACACAACAATCTTCTGGTCAGACGAGCATGAGGCAAAGTCGGTCTCCGAGAGCCACTCGACATCAAGCACAGGCTGGGCATGGTGCGCATGGGTCTGCTCAGGGGCGCCTGTGCTTGCATTCCACACGATGGTGCTCTTGTCTGCACTCGCACTCACAAGCTACAAAGTGACAGTGTCACACACACACATATATATATATAATATTATAATATATATAATATTATATTATATTATAGATGATATTATTATAATATTATGTACACTTACATACACACACTATTATCTATTAAATATTACCTTTGTGGATGATGCATTCCATTTAATGGCAAACATGGGACCCGAATGACCCCTCAGCACATTCACCAGTGTTCCGTCGCGACTCCAAATGCGCCCAATCCCCTCATACGACGCTGTGGCAAGCAGAGTCCCATCGCCCTACACAACACACGTTATCAACTCACACACACAAACACACATACACCCATTTCCTACATTCCATTGTAATGATGTGACGTCCGAGCCCTTTTCACCGTTGCCTGGTCCGTGGTCAAGCACCGACTTGGCCTCGACCACCGTTCCCTCTGCAGCACTCGGATCCATTTCAAAGAGACGCACCGTCGAGTCGCCTGACGCAGAGGCAAGCACACCCACACTCGTTGGGTTCCACGCACACCCAAACACCTCTGCACTGTGTCCTACAAGCGACACCCCTTGAGGCACTGTAGCAGCAGAACCGGCATCCACCACCGCCGTCGCGCTGGTCGCTAAAGTGGTTCCGCTTAGAGAGTCCGACTCGCGGCCGTTTGCCAATAGTTGCGATGCCTGTGATGGTGCTTGCGATGTGTCTGACGTCCGTTTCTCTTGTGATGTGTGTTGGTGCTGTTGTTGTTGTTGTTGCTGCTGCTGTCGCTGGGCGTCGTCAATCGCCGCAATGTCAATCGCCGCCTTGCGAGCTTGTCTTCTTTCGTCGCGCTCTCGCTTGCTCATGGTGCTCTTTCGTTTCCCAGTCTGAAGCGTACACCACACACAGCGAAACATCGTGTTAGACTCGTGTACACTCGACGGGGAGGGGGGGCGTACCTTGCAGACGTGTGGTGTTACAAGAGAAAACGGCTCGTGA
>CALSCP010002018.1:58815-89756 GCA_943704425.1 Ministeria vibrans ATCC 50519
ACCTTGTCCGTCGGTTGCAGTTCTGGTGACAACCATCGACACATCGTCCGCATCTCCACCACCACCACCACTACCGCCACCGTCAATGGTCAAGTTGGTGGATTTGTCGGGTATTGCGCTGTCTGCAAGGTCGTAGTCGTTGACGTCGTAATCATCGGCAATGCTTGCTTCGTCGACAATACTCTCATCGCCAATGGTGGTGAGGCGCATACGGCGACGCTTCATGCGCTGCGCGTCCTCATCGGCCATCACCATCGAGCCATCGTTTGCCGCAGTGCCGTTTGTATCCACATCAAGTGCGACAGGTAGCGGTGACTCGGCACACGCTCCACGATCGTCCACATACACGCCATCGGCAGTGACGGCAATAGAGCTGCGTCGGCGACTCACTCGACGTGTTGATGGATCCACTGGGTCAACCGCGTCCGCTTCTTCTCCAGCATCGTCATCGTCCACATCCCCACTATCACCGTCGCCCATGGGGGTCGCATCGTGATGCGACGACGACATGCGAACAAGAGCACTGGCCGTAGCTGCAACAGCAGCTGCAGCGGCCGCCGCCACTGCAGCCGTGGCTGGCATTGCAGGAGGCGAGACAGACGCAGCAACAACAGAAGGGGCAGTGCCAATGGTCGTACCAACAACAGGAGATGAAGATGACGCCTTGAAGATGGAGTGATGGTTTCGACGGTCTTCGTCGTCAACATCATCATCAACATCATCGTCGTCCTCATCGTCCTCTTCCTCCTCTTCCTCCATGCCTGCCATGACCATGTCCACGTCGTCATCGTTGTCTTCGTCGTCGTCCACCTCGTTGTCGTCCTCAAGACGCGTGATGTCGCCACTCGCATCGACACTAGCAGCGACAGTGGCACTAACACCATTGCCAGTGGTGGTGACATCATCAGCTTCACGACGACGGCGACGGCGACGCCCATCGACACCAGCGGTAGCAGCAGCACGGGGGCGTGCAGTTCGGCGCCGGACAGAATCGGTGGTCATCTCTGGGGAGTGGAAGGCGTCCAGGACACTTGCGGTGCGACGTTGATGTCGACGGAGGCGCTGGATGCCTCGCTGAATATTAGTGAAAGGATCATCGTCGTCGTCGTCGTCATCGTCGGCAGCGCCACCCAGCAACATGTCTGTGTCGTCGTCCTCGTCAGCATTCTCTTCGTTTTCATCAGCCCCCAAAGCACCACCCTCGACAGTCTTGCCATTACCACCACTGCGACTGTTACCACCGCGACCGACAGACGACACGGGCGGAGGCAACACAAGGCTCTCGGTGGTGGTGTCAAGAAGAAGCAGACCGCAGCCGATTTGGCGAGCGAGCGCACTGACAAGCTGAGTCTGGTACGTTTCGGTGCCCGGCTGGCCACAGAGCAGCACTCCGTGGCTGAGCGACGCAATGTTGTCGGCAAAAGGCGCCAGTTCAGGGTTGAGCAGGTAGACGGAGACAGCATCCTCGAGCAACTGACGTAGACTGTCCGAGAGATGGTGAGGAAACGAGTCGAGCGTGTGCGGCAAACTGTCGGGTGTGACAATTTTGGCGGCGTAGTGTGCCGCGTGACGAGTTTCTTCGGCCTCGCGACGACGACGGGCGTCGGCTAGCGAGTGAGCGGAAGGGACGTAGCGACGAGAGAGCAGATCGGATGGCGACGAGTCGTTCTGGGAGACCAGGTGGAAGATGAAGGAATAGGAGCAGATGGTGAGCAGGTCGCCGGGACGCAAAGACGTCGGCTCGGCTGCGTCGAGAGGCACAGCCTTGCCGTTGACGTAGGTCGATGTGGTTTTGGTGAGCGAGCGCACCACGACTGTTCCTGCAACACGGTCGCGCTTCACTTCGGCGCACAGGCGACTGATAGAGGCGTCGGCAAGCGACACGTTGCAGCGCCAGTGGCGACCAAATGTGAATTTGTCGTCGACAACGTCTGTGTGCGCGAGACGTCCGTCGAGACTGTAAAAGCGTGCCCAGGCAATAGCGGGGTTGTTGTTACTGGTACTGTTGCGGCTATTGACGTTATTGTTGCTGTTGGTGAGATCCGCTGCGGCAGATGGCATGGCGAACTTTCGCAAGGCTGCGAAGTATTCGACTTCTGGAGAATCTTTAGGCTTTGCAGCAGCAGCAGCAGCAGCAGTAGTAGTAGAAGCAGTAGTGGTGGCGGAGGCGGTAGTCACTTCAGCAGAAGCGGCAGTTGTCGCGGGTGCTTTGGTTGTGGAAGGTAGGTCGCCGTCAGTGTCGGCGACAGGCACGGGAGCGGAAGCAGCAGCGGCGAGTGCGGCGACCGACGAAGAAATCTGCAAAAGGTCATCGAGTGCATCCTTGTTGGTGGTGGCGATGTCGCTGGCGGTGTCCATAGAGGGGCATGGTGGGGCGGGCGAACGGACTGGAGTGGCCACAGATAGGGGATTGGATGTGGTTGAAGAAACGTTTGTCACGTTTCGGTTCGCGTGCGTTTCCGTCCCCAGGCGATTAGGTTGGTTGTCGGGCAGGACACGAGCTCGTTTGGAGGGCTTTGGAGGAAGCGTAGCGGGCGGTGTGGCGGCGGTGGTGACCGAGGCGACGAGGGTTGGCTCTGAAGGCGGCGACTGACGAGGGGTGTCCGCCTGCTCATCGAAACTGCTACTTCTCTGGCGCTTTCCGGTGGCTCCTACGGCGCTAGCGGGGGCTGGCAAGGCGCAATCGAGGCGGGAATCGCCCTCGGGCGCAGCACTGTCAGCGGAGGGCGGGCACGCGGGGGAATCGGACGTTGACGAGGTCGACATGAGTTTGTCGCGCGCCTCGTCCGGTGCCCCAAACGACTCGCTCTTGCCGCGACCAGCGTCCGACATTGGCAAATAATAAGAAAGACTTCAAGGGCCACGCAATGGGAGGGGATATTGAGCGAAATCCACCGAGCGCGAGGGAGTGGTGTGTGACAAAGGAATTGGAGGAGAACGAAAAAAAAATGGATTTAATAATAAATAATTAATCACGAATATTCAAGAGAGGAGTAGTCTGTAAGTAGAGAGGTCAGAAGGGGAGAGGGGATATGTGCAGAAGTAAGCAGTTAGCAGAGCACTTGTTCTTGTAATGTATTTGTTTTATTCACTTGTGGATTATTCTTCTGCAGTTGATCCCAGACGGAAAAGGAAAGGGAAATAGCGAGTCGACATGAATACCAAGGATAGGGTACATTACTGAGTACATAGTTACACACTGTTGTATTGTTGTACTAGCTATACAGAGCACGGCGGCGGAGGCATTGTCATTGAAGCAGCAGACGACGACGGTGATTACTTCGACTTGAAACGCTGCTGCTGCTGCTGCTGCTGCTGCTGTGCGCGTCGTGCCGCCTCGGCCGCTGCCTTCTTCTTCTTGCTGCCACCACCAAAGAACTCTTTTACAAATGGGATGTCGGAGAAGACCAGTAGGTAGGCGACGAACCAGGCTACAGAGAAGGGGCGAAAAGCAGATGGATGGTGAGTCGACCCGTCTCGCGAAAGGCTTTACTTTTGTCCTCTGAAGAGACATTTGGATAGGGTGGCGGCGCGCTGAGGATGAGGCGTATGCATGTATATGTATGTGATCCAGGGAGTGGGAGGGCGGGGTGGCAGAAAGGATAGAGAAGAGAGAGAGAGAGAGTGGTGAACTTACCAAAGACGAGGACGGAAGAAACGAACCCAAGAGAAAGGCAACACTGAACGAGAAACCAGACGTGTGCGAGCACAGAATCAAGAGTGATCATCGCACACGGGAGGGGGGAGGGGAGAAAAAGAAGTGAGCTGTCACGGCAGTCACGCTGCGATTAAATTAAGAGAGTGTTAAGAGAAGCAAGTGAAAGGGTTGACTCACAGTGAGTGGTTGAGTCCATCACTCGTCTGTCCATGACTGATGACCTAATTGACATAATTGACATGATTTGATTTTTGAACACTCTAATACATTTAGCTTAGTAAACAAAAAATTGGTTCATTCAATCAATAATTATCTCTCTCTCTCTCTCGCTTTGCCTTTTTCCCCTCTCTTGCTCTCTCTCTCTCTCTCTCTCTCTCTCTCTCTCTCTCTCTCTCTCTCTCTCTCTCTCTCTCTCTCTCTCTCTCTCTCTCTCTCACACACACACACACACACAGGCTATCTCACAAAAGAATCGTCTTTGATAGACGAAAGAGTATTACGTCGCTTGAAGCGGTCGCATTCGGGAGCATGGAGGGTGGCGTCGAGTTTTTGGCAGCGGTCACTGCAGTAGCGCACATGATGACACTCGGGACACGCTTGGAACTCGACCGTCTGCGATTCAAACGCACAACATGCCAACGCATGACACTCAACAAAGAGCCATTCGTCGGCGGCCCCGACCACAGTGGTGTCGCCTGCGCTGGCCAAGGTGATGCTGATCAGCTCGCCGTCGCGGTTGGGCACAAGCGACGCCGCCCGCTGACTCACATGGTCGTCGGGGAAAGGCGGTAGCTGGTTGAGCGCAACGCGATATAGATTGGCTTCACTCACACGCAAATCCCGCTCGCGTTCCGTTAGCGCCGCCCATGTGCCCCGCACGCCCTTCTCCGTGCTCACCAACTCAAGGTTCTTCAGACGGTTGTCTGTCGAGTGAAAAATAAAAACCATACAGCAATGATGAGGTGTCGTGGATGTGACGTCTAACACTAGGTGGTATCTACTGACCTACAGTGACGCCGTTGCGGTGTGCAACGCTATAGCCCGAAGGTATTCTCCCGCGATGGTATTGCCTGTCGGATACGTGTGAGACGGATGGTCTTTTGTTCTTCATGTGACTCACCATAGTAACTCGTGGAACAAGCCCGACACTTGTTCGCCTGTACTGGGATCTTGGTCGTTGCGGATCGCATGTGCGACTATCTGAGCGCCATTCCCGTCCGGCTGGTAGACGCACTTGGCCAAGAACGAAAACTGTCGGACGAATGGGATGTCGCTCGCATCCAGCAGCATGTACTTTCTCTTGTGGCACAGCGCACCTGCAAGAAGAGAAAGAGGAGAGAGAGAGGGAGGGAGAGAGGCGTTAGAGGAGAAACATGCGAGAGAGAGAGGAGACAACAACGATTCAAAACGATTGGAATGTGTTGCGGTGAATATAGACGACGCGTTGTCCGGCCGACACAGGCCTATATCAGTGAACTTCTCTAGAAGAAAGGCTGCCCAGTGCATGCCACAGTCTGATGTGGCCGTCGGAGGAGAGTAGCTGTACCGTTGTCAAGAAGGCAGAACGCAAACGATAAAAACGCTTGTCGAACTTTGGAGAATTCGACGGAGACCACCTTGCGCGTTTCACATGCTAAGACGGGGAATAAAAGGCTCACCTAAGTACACGACGCCTAGTTTGACGGGAGACGCTGTGGTATTTTGCGCTCTTCTCAGACGGGCTGTTGGGAGCAGATCGTCCATGCTGGGTGCGAGGCGGGAGGGGGCCAAGGGGTCCACGTAAACGTCAACTAACGACTTGGGGAAGAGTCCAGTCTCGTCGGGAAAGAGAGGGAGGTAAAAAATAAATGAATTTCTGAGTGATTTCTGATGAGTTAGATACAACTTCTCTAAAGTCCATCTAAAGTCAAACGGGTCTAACCATTTCAATTTCAATTTCTGAGGTCTCTCTAGCGACACTCGGCGCGTGCTAGTTTGCTATCTTTCTTGAGTTTACATTGAACAATATGGCTGACGATAGAGAAATTGCAAAGAAGATTTGGGACGGGAAAGTACGATGGGAAAGTGTGTTGCGCACGACGCAGGGATGGGCTGCGACGGTGCAGGGGTGCGGTGTACTCACGCGGGTCTTGGGGCGTCGCGTAGGTACCCATCATGTTTCACCTGGCGCAGTCGAATCTGGCGACGGAGCAGGAGCCCGTCCCGTACTGCCTTCTGGCGCCACGCTGCTCGTACTTTCCCCTTGTCACCGCCAAGGTACTGTCCATGCTGAGCACGCGTGCTTGCTGGAGAGGGGGTGGGGGGCGTTGCAAGCTGTTTCTCTCGGACGTCCGTTGGAGAGTCGAAACGGAGAGAGAGAGAGAACGAAAAAAAAAAAGAGAGAATAGTTCGTGAACTTCGCTTTTCCTGTGCTGTGTCTGTAGGTCCGGAAACACTTCCAGTCGTCTGCCATTGGCGACACCGACGACGAGATGTGGTTTGAGTACAAGGGACAGCCCTTGAAATGGCATTATCCCATTGGCGTTTTGTAAGAGAAAGCAATGAGCAAATCCATTTTTTTTTACTTTTGACTTTGTGTTATTGTGTGCAGATTTGATTTCTACGGCTCGCCGTCACAGCTTCCCTTTGAGGTTACAGTACACTTTCAGGCATTTCCTGAGGTACCCAGAAAGGCAACACAACGGAAAGTAGACCTGGTTCGTTTTAGGACGAGATTTTGAGGTGTCCCGATCCGACCACCGTTGAGCAGCACTACATGAACATGCTGAAAGAATCGGACTACCTCAAGGTAACGCATAGCGCACAAGCTGTCTTTGGTGGAGCGTACATGATGATGGTCTGTTTGGATCTTGGGTGTGTTTTAGAGGGGAAACACGCAGACCATTATGGGCCTTCAGAAACGCGACCAGAAACAGCTTTGGACGAGCATTAGAACGAGTACGAGAGGATCAGCACGACACGCCACGAGAAATTGTTGACTTTGTTTTTAATTATTCATCTCTCAGTGAAATTCGAGTCGTTCTGGGAGATCAACCGACGACTGATGAAGCGCGAAGAGACGGACAGTTTCCGCAACATTCCGTTTCGCATTTACGCGCCTGATTCGCCCGTTCTGAGCGAGCCATTTGCACCCATTGACGACAATGGCGAAGAGCGCACGCTGGGCCATCTACTCTCGTTTATGCTGCCTCAGCTGTTCCCGCCCGGACTTGATGCTGCACAGTCTGTGCAGCCGCCGTCAAAGGACTCTCCCTCGCCCCAGGTCAGTCTCCTCCTAATATTATCATGTTGTGGTTGTATGCGTTATCTGATTGAGTCGGTGTGATTATCGTGTTGTGATTGAATTGCAGTGTCACTGCAACAATTACATACTCTCACTGAATTTGATTCAACTGTGAGCTCACCCTAGCATTCTCTCATATTCTTACCACGGACATATCTCCTTGTAACTGACCCTCTTTTTGTCCCCCCTCTCAGATTGTCATCCACGGCATCACCCCCGCCATGGAGACGCCTCTCGTGTGGCTCCTTGACAATGCTTCCCATCCAGATGGCTTCCTCCACATATGTGTCAATTCTGCCGAATCACCAATGTAATCCTCTCCTTTTTCATTTTTTTGTCATTATTTTGGTACATTTCGTTTTTACTGCTTTCGCTGTTTGATCTTCTTCTTGAGTAACTCTGGAAAGCGGCGCACAAGCGCCCGTGTCAGTGGAATCGCCGACGCAACACGAACCGGCATCAGAATCTACGAAGCAACGCAGTGAGACTTCTTCTGAGTCGCCGACTCGCACAACAAAGTCACTTCATCACTCACAAACGCACTAGCTTGCAACTCTCTCGTCTGTGTTTTTTTTTCTTCTCTCGGCCTCCTCTCTCACTTTGTATTTGTGTCTATTTGTTTCTATGTGTTTCTATTTGATTCTATTTGATTTGTTTGATTTGTTACTATTTGTTTCTATCACTGTGTTTGTTTTTTCTCTCTCACTTTGTTCCTCTATCACTTTGTTTCTCTCTCTCTATCACTTTTCTTTCTCCCTCCTTTCTCTCTCTCTGCTCTCTCTATCAGTTTGTTTCTCTCTCTCTGCTCTCTCTATCACTTTGTTTCTTTCTCTCTGCTCTCTCTATCACTTTGTTTCTTTCTCTCTCTCTCTCTCTGCTCTCTCTATCACTTTGTTTCTCTCTCTCTCTCTCTCTCTCTCTCTCTCTCTCTCTGCTCTCTCTATCAGTTTGTTTCTCTCTCTCTGCTCTCTCTATCACTTTGTTTCTCTCTCTCTCTCTCTCTCTCTCTCTCTCTCTCTCTCTCTCTCTCTCTCTCTCTCTCTCTGCTCTCTCTATCACTTTGTTTCTCTCTCTCTCTCTCTGCTCTCTCTATCACTTTGTTTCTCTCTCTCTCTGCTCTCTCTATCACTTTGTCTCTCTCTCTCTCTCTCTCTCTCTCTCTCTCTCTCTCTCTCTCTCTCTCTCTCTCTCTCTCTCTCTCTCTCTCTCTCTCTCTCTCTCTCTGTTTGTTTGTTCGTCTTACTTTGTATATTGCGTATGTTAGTACAAACACGCTCGCTCCCTTGCCCGCATTTATGTCCACATCAAACCCCATGGCTACATAACACAATGTTAGTCTGATGCATTTGAAATTCTTGTTGTGTTGTACATTCGAGAAGCGTTGGAATCCTCAGAGTATGAAGTATGCCTGTAACATCAACACCACTTGCCAGCGCTCCATACGTTGCCGCAAAAAAGGTAATATCAATAGTGATGTATGTGAAAATGGCGGCGCGTCCATATTTGCGCATAAACGCCTGCAGTCGCTCGCGCATCGACAACTTCTCCATCTTCTCGTCGTTCGGATCGTCATCCTCCTCCTCTTCCTCCTCCTCTTCCACCTTGCTGGCCCGTGCACTGTCTGCCGCCTTGCCCGCGGCGTTGTTGTTCGCCGTACTTGCCAGCAGTGAGCGCGAGGTCGTCAGCAGTCTCCATCTCGGCTGTAAACAGACGCTGGAGAGCACGCGAGACGGTGCCACGGCGCGAACGCACGCCAGCTTGGAAGAAGCAACAAGGGACAAGGATCGCTGCGAGAGCGCAGTCGCAACGGACCGCTGCGCGTGGCGTAGGCTCAAGCGCAACAACTGGCGTGCTAGCATTTTTTTGTTGGTATCGTTATCACTACGTCGACAAGAGCTGAACGACCAAGTGCAGAAATACACCTCTCTTTAATAAACCAAGCAGGCGACGAAGAAAATGTCGCGGCGTGATGGATATAGAACTGGAGTTAGTCTGTTACTGACTAATCCCAAAAAACCTCAAGGACTGAGAAAAACACCCGCGTGGCAGGGTGCGTAGCGCCCCAAATGAAAGGAAACACAAGACAGGTGGGTGGGGTGGGGGGGATCGCGCGGGCGGCAGTTGCGGAGAGTGCGCTGGCGACACCCATAATTGGTGAAACAAACGCCAAAGTCGAAAAGACATTTTGCGAAAACTGCGCGAGTTCTTTAATCGAAGCTAGTTCCAACAAAAAGCAATTTTGGTAGAGTTGACAACGCGACTTATATGAAGCCGAGGAGACCGTGATTCCCAAGACTCGTTACTGGAACTAAGAAAAAGCCCATTGGGTGGGACCCGTTGGGTGTGCGTGCACAATCACCGCTGTTTTCATGTGAAAGGATGCATTGTACAAAACGGAAGCCCACATTATTATTTAATTGTTATTATTGTTCATTTTTTTAATGTTTTTGTTTTAATGTTTCACAGTTTTTACTTTTTTATCTTGAAGTCAGTTGAGGTCTTGTCTCAGTTAGCTGTCTGTCTGTCTAGACTGTCTTACCTCGTGCTTCTTACTTGTATAATTTTAATTAAATTTATGTTAATTTTCTTAGTACTTTTTATCACGAAAAACTCACTATTGTGTATGCTTCCTGCGAGAGCGTATCAGTGGGTCTACCGTCTATCATCCATATAAGTATTCCCTCACTGCCTCAGTAGTCAGTGCCTCTCACACTATTGTGAGCGTCCCGCAGGTGATCGTGGATGCGGATGAATCTAAAGGTCGTTGTGAGTCGCAGGTCGAGAAAAAACTAAGAATAATAATAATAATAATTATAGGTTTAAGTCGCACAGTTACGGGCGACACTATTTCTCGCGTGTACCATATTCAACTTTTTGAATTTTGAGGGTTAGTGTCGATCACGATTCAAACAGCACGCACAACCGGAGCGCGCGGCACACATGCGCTATGTCCATATCCGCGTTAGTGAATATAGTGATCTGTGATACGCTACAAGTAGTTGCCTTATTTGCCTATTGAGTATTGGGAGTTCCATTTTCTAAATTTCTTGGGGCCAGCCTAATAAATTATAAATACATAATTATGGGTAATTTGTATTAGTTATTACTCTTCATTGTATTAATTAATACATTATTAATTTTCATGTCTGAGTAAAAATTAAAAAAAAATAATAATCATTTTTAAATTTATTTTACTTTATACGTCTTTATAAATATTAACCTTTAACACACAACAATGGCCACTTCTTACGACGATGACAACATTTTCGCCAAGATTATCCGTGGCGACATTCCATCTCACAAAGTGTTTGAGAATGACACTGTCCTCGCCATCCTCGACGCCTTCCCCGTACCGCCACACGCCTGCTGGCACAGTGTGTTCTCTCTGCGACACTGACTTCTTGCTCCTGCTGCTGTCGTCGTACTCTGTGTAGGCGGCAAAAGGACACACTCTGGTGATTCCAAAGGCCAAAGCCGTCACTGTGGACCAACTCACGGCCGAACAGGCAGCCGATCTCTTCTCGCACGTCCCGCGCATTGCCAAGGCGGTCGTCGCCGCAACAGGATGCGCTGGCTACAACCTGATCCAGAACAACGGCAAAGTGGCTGGCCAGGAAGTGCCTCACGTCCACATCCACATTGTGCCCAGAGACGAAGATGACGGCAAGCGCTTCGTGTTCGAGTCTGCGAAGTCTATGATCGACGTGGACGCTGCCAAGGCACTCGTGGCCCATATTCAATCCAATTTGCAGTAAAAAATTGTGTTTATAATTATATTATTTTATATTGTCGATGTCGCTGGACGACTTCACGCGAGATGTAGAGCAAGTCCTTCGGGAAGCACTCAACAACGACGACAGCGACGCCGATCGTGTACAGCTTGCCAATGCGCTGTTGCTGCTCGACTCCCCAGCGCCGTCGTCGAATGGCACTCCGTCGTGTCCTTGCTCGACCGACGCCACGACGGCCCCTGGCCCATCAACCACCTCCTCCACCTCCTCCACCACCGCGCCCAGCAGCCCATCAGCGCCGAACAGCCCTCGGCAATACTCCTCTGCGGATCTATCCGATGTGCTCACTGGTGTTGCATCAGCACCGCTCGCCAAAACACTCGCGACCCTCCTGTACCTCTGGTCGCGATTCGGCCAGTGCCCGGTTTTGATGCAAAGGCGTCTCCTTGCCACTCCTGCTCTACTCGCAGAGACGCTGACTGACGATGAGATCAACGAAGATTTTCAACCTGCGTCGCAATTGCTCGAGAGCGCTCTGGGCATGGGCCCCCAGCGCACGCACGCGATTGCCGCACTCATCTTTGATGCTCTCTCAACTCGACGGATTGCGTCACTCTTGGGAGTTCGGCGAACTGTGGCGACTCTCACCCATCGTCTCCCACCTCCCCTGCAAGTGTGTCTTGCCTCCTTCCAGGCGCTTCACCGTCCCGACACAAAGGCCACACTGACAGTTGGCGCTCGTGCGCTTGCTAAACACTGTCATCGCGACGTGTCGGATGCCTGGTGGGGACCCGAACTCAAGGGAGGCGAGGCTGCGCGCAACGAACGTGCTCTCGCGACGGTCAAGCGCATCCTCCGAGAGGCGGTCTGGCAAAACATTCACGCAATTGTACACGGCGTCGAGCTCTACGAGGTACGCGTTGCCACAGGCTATGGTGCTCGCTGGTTGGCCGACGGCTCCCAGTTTCGCGGGTTCCTTGAGCCGCAATTGGAGGATGGCCATGAGCGAGGATGGAGGCACTGACCCATCCCTGACCCAGCACAGGGGGTAGATTGGCAGATTTTATCTCTGATCAGAGCTGTCTGGGCCACTCGCTCCGGGGCACTCTGGACAAGCGGTACAGCGCCCTGGCCCCTGGGGCATTTAATATTGAATAAAGTTCAAAAAGTAGACGTAGAATTTCTAGTCGACTAGAAGGGATGCCCACTGCAGTCAATTAATGTCAATTTTTCATTTCAAAATCCTTTCAATTAAATCAATTTGCCACCGTGCGCTTCTCGTCTTTTTCAGAGTCCAGTCCATGAGTCTCACGCGCAATCGCATTCCGTCCTTCGACACACTGCGCGTGGTGTTCTGCCTCCAAGTCGTTCTGTACCATGCCATGTTCCTGTTTGCCAGTGGCCCTATCGTCTTACCAGGATGGCTGGTATACACCCCTCTCGGGATCCTTGTCAATGGCATGGCCTCAGTCGGCGGCTTCTTCGTCCTCAGCGGATTTCTTCTGAGTTACCGTGAATTTGAGACAGGCACGACAGAGCTGCAGCTCGAACACTCTCGCTCGTTGGCGTCCAAGGCGATCCGACGCCTCCCACGCCTCCTCGTCCCCTCCATCATCCTCACGCTGCCCAACCTCTTCCTGGTCCATCTGGGCATCATCAGACCCATCCGCCGTGACTTCTCTCTGTACGGTTCCATCTCGTCCGGCGACATTGCCATCTGTCTGCTCCAGGAGATGCAGCTGACGGGGTGCTACATCAACGGCGTGACCTGGACGATTGGCATTGAAACAACCATGTCCTTTGGCGTCTTCCTCGTCATGTTTGTCTATCAAGTACAACCGCGCCTGTCGACCTTTGCTCTTTCAACCGCAATGCTCATCTTTTTTCACTACGACACCGACCGCATGTATTTCATTGCCGGCATGGTCGCTGCCTACATCCGGCACGTCTATCCTGGCCTGCGCGAGCGTTTTGAAAGGCTATCCACGCTTCCGCGCGCACTTCTTTGGTGTCTTGGTCTCACCCTGTTCCAAGGTGTCCTTCTCACATCGGGCGGACACACTGACGTGGTGAGGTTCAGCAACATGCAGCTGTACACCTGCATCCCGGGAATAATAATCATTCTCTTCCTCTCCGATGTGTCGCCTGAGCTCTCGCGTATCGGCGCAAGTCCACTCACCGGTCGCATTGCCTCCTCTACCTTTCCGGCCTATCTAATTCACATATTCATCAATGTGAGTGTGAAGCACCTCACTCAAGAGGTGCTCCCCAGGTGGCTTATCATATTCCTCTGCGTGAGTTTAACCTTCGTCCTTGGCTACATTCTCGATCGCATCTTAGTCGTGCCGCTCGTCAAGAAAATGTCAGATGCTACTCTCTGGCTTTGTTTTGACGGTCCCAAAAGTGACAATCCCTGGCTCGCACAGCAATACGAGCAACAGTCAGTGGCCAGAACAGTGACCAGATCAGCGGTCAGCAGATCAGCTAAGTACGGAGTACTACACCTTCTTTTTTAAAAAACAATATAATAATAATTATAATACTCCTTTTAGCACTGATGATGATTTTATCATGATGACGCGACTGCCTGCCGACACTGCCAGTCTGATGCGCGATGAGAGGAGTGACACTGGGCTCGATACAGACAGCAGA
This sequence comes from Ministeria vibrans ATCC 50519, assembly GCA_943704425.1. Taxonomy (NCBI): domain Eukaryota; class Filasterea; order Ministeriida; family Ministeriidae; genus Ministeria; species Ministeria vibrans. Next base: position 72,140 of record CALSCP010002018.1, read on the forward strand.
ATTGGTAGCAACCATGATGTGCGCGGGGAGGGCGAGTGACGCGGTGACATCATTTCGTTCGAAGGAATGTAATAAATATTCAGAATCGTAAATGATTGATATTGATTGATGCGACTTCCATTTTCCGGGGTTTGCAGTTTTAAAACTTAATAATAACATTACTATTATTATTATCGTTATTATTATTGTTATTATTATTATTATTATTATTATTATTATTATTATTATTATTATTATTATTATTATTATTATTATATTATTATTATTAATAATAATTATTTATAATATTAAAATATTTTTTAATATTTTTATGCTTATTAGTATTGTTTTTATTCAAGTTCTACAACTGTACAGGATTACACAATAATAAGAGTAATAATCATTATATACTACTGTGACAGTGCACTACGATGTGTCCCAAACGCATATCTTGCCGTCGGCGGAACCAGTTGCGAGACGACGAGCACTGTCAAAAACACACATGGCCTGTAGGGTCGTCGTGTGGCCCACTAGCTCTTTGACGAGCTCGTGTGAGCGCGACATAAACACGTAGAGGGAGCCGTTGGCAGCGCCAGCAAAGACACGGCCGCGAGACGCCGCAAGGGCGTGGAAGCCGCGCACTTCGAGGGACCAGTGACGCAGCAACCGCTCCGCGTCCGTCGTCACAATCACAAGCGTCCCGTGTGCATACGAGCCCGTCCACACTTCGCTACTGCCCGCTTGCGCAATGAGAGTCGTCGGCAGTAGCGACTCGGCAACCGTCTGTGTCACAATGCGCATGCGCGGGTCAAAACACACAATACCCAGGTCCGTCCCGCACCAGATCAGCTGCTCGCGCTTGGTCGCTACGACGGTCATGCAGAAGAGTCGCTTCACTTCGGGTAGCGATACCAACCTGCCCTGTTGTGTGTTCGTCGCGGGCGACCACTCGTACAGACGCCCCTGATGGTCACCCGTCCACATACTGTCGCCAAACGCCACAATAGCCACGACAGGCGCCAGATGCTGGTCCAGCAGCGTCACGGTACGTCGCGTCTGCATGTTCACCACAGTCACCCGGCCGTCCGCTAAGCACACCCAAATGTTGCCCATGGCTGGTGCCACAGCCGCACACGAGACGGCCGCTGCGCTTGTTGTCGCCACCATAAGCTCAGCGTCGCATCGCCACTTGTGTGCATCCAACACTGACAGGCTCCCCTGACTCATGCCTACCCACACCTTGCCGCCGTGATACACCATATTGTTCACCCCTTGACCCTGAGAGTCACGCGACAGCGGCTCCACTCGCTCAATGAGGCTCTCAATGGTCGATGTGGGCAGTCCCTTGAAGGCGCTTCGTGTCTTGCTGTACAGTAGGAGTGGCTGTCCGCTGCGCTGACGCATCCGATTCACAGTCTCCGCCAGTCGCACATTGTTTGCCGCGCGCTCCTGTGCCTGCTTGTCCTTGTTGCCGCGTCGCACACGATGGCCGGCCACCATTTCACTGAGGCACTCAAAAAATCGGTCGCGTCCGCTCGCAAACAACATTGTCAGCACTGCCGTGGTCACGTCGTCCGCAGCCGCATTCGTGGGCAGAGTTGCCGAGGAGGCTCCAGACGTGGCAGTGGCGATGGTGGTAGTGGTTGCACTGCTGCCGCTGCTGGTTAAAGTAGTGGTGGTAGCGGCACTGCTGTCGCTGCTGGTTGTGGTGATGCTGGCTGCAGTCATATCAGTACTCTCGGGCTCAGAAACTCTGCTTTCGGCTGTCACGGTTGAGCTGACACTGGAAACAGACTCGGTGTCGGCCGAACCAGTGTCGACTGCAGGCGCCGAGGCGGGACTGGCAAGGCGTGGCGACGCGGACGACGGCGAGGAAACGCGTGTGGAGGCGGCACGACGAAGAAGATTGCGTGATGAACCGGTGTGTGTCGAGGGTGGTGCTGTGTAGGCGGTGCCGTCGCGACGGAGCAACTGAAGCATTGAGGAAGGACGGAGCTTGAGACCGTTGGCCAGGTGAACCGTGCTGCCCGAGGCTGACAACGACGAACGCACCAGCGGCGCGGGAGCGTGTGTCGACGTGGGCGAGGGCGAGTCGAGCACACTGCCGCCACTGCGTTGCCGACGGTGCGAAGTGGTGCCGTCCCACTGAGTGCTACTGTTACCACTGTTGCCACTGCTGCTGCTGCTGTCCGGAGGAGCTGCGTCGACGGGCACGTAGATACGAATGCTGGGCACACCCGGTGGAATAAGACGACGGTAGTTGGTTTTTTCGAGACGCAAAACGGCCGACAGTCGAAAGAGCTCGCGACACGTCTGCTTCTTGTCGGTGAGCAGGAGCACGCGATGCGTCGTTAGCACACATCGCCCAATGCCCACCGACGAGCGGCTCATTCCCGAAATCTTCAGAACAGTCTCGTCTGCCTCCAAGTCGATGGGCAGAGGAGATGTCGCCAGGGTGCACAGGTCGCTCCAGTTCTCAAGCAACACGTCAAACTCGGCGCGTGAAATGGTCGGCGCTGCATCGCCACTGCAAACACCATCACCGCCACGGGCGGCGCCATTTGCAACAATGGTCGGTTGGACTTTTGTGGGACTGCCCTCTGTCTCGTCTGCGTCGCTGTCGAGTCCACAGAGTGCATCAAAAAGACGACCGGCGGTTGCAGCGCGCGTGGTGATGCCAAAGAGAATGGTGGCCTGAATAAAAGCACTGCGATCAAGTGAGTCGCCGTCGCCCAACAGCTGAAGCTTGTCAAATTGATCGTAGAGCAAGACGGGATCAGTGAGATCCAGGCCAGTCAGGGTGCCGTTGCGGCCGCCAACGTTCGATAGTAGGGGCGTCGAGGCTTCTTGGGAGGCGCGTGGCGACGAGAGCGAAATGGACAACAAGCCGGCAAGACGCACAAGTGGTGTGGTGGTGGTCGAAAACGAGGGAGACGCAGCGGACGGAGGTGGCGAAGAGGTAGTGGCAGTAGAGATTGTGGCTGCTGATGCTGCTGCCTGACGAATGTCCGGGAGAGAAGTGCTGGGAAAGGAGGTGGACGATTGCGAGGAAGTAACGGAATCGTCGCGCTGGGCCAGTAGCGCATAAATAACGGAAGAGACAGACTTGCGCGGAAACACAAAGACATCCGTGTCCCAGACACGTTCAAAGTCCAACAGAGCTCCATCGAGATCGCCCAATGCCGCCTTGACAGCGCCCATCAGTGCTCGCTCTTGCGCATCCAGGGAACGTCCCCGCGCCAGCTGAGCACTGTTGCCAGCGAGCAGAGGAGGACTCATGTTGAGCCCGCGGCCATGAAGAACGTCGCTTGAGACAGTGTGGTTGATGAGACGCAAAACGGGCGACGAGACGCGAGGCAACGACTGGTCACCGGCATCAGCTGGTGTGGCTGCCGCTGCAACTACCGCTGCTGCTGATGCTGCTGCTGCAGCAGCAGAGCTGGGTGTGGGTGTCTCTGAGCCGGATCCACGAGTGATGGTGGACACCGAGTGTATTCGATCAACATCCGAGTGTGACAGACTACGCGTGCGCGTCTCGTCCGCGTCCGTGTCGGCAAAGATGTCATCGTCGTCGGGGTCAAAGACGGAGCGATTGCGATAGGGTGTGAGGGGCTCAGTGGGTGATCCGTGGGTCTCCTTGATGAGACTGTCGAGTCGTCCCGACTCGCCCGTGTGCTCAATGCGCTGAAGTAGGGCAATGGTTTCGCGCAGGAACACAGCGATGCCATCGGGAGTGCGTGGGAGAGGCGGCAAAAAGATGAGGTGGTCCGGGTCTATATCGTTGGCGGTGCGGAAAAGAGTAAAGGGCCCGCAGACGGGCAGACCCATGACATGACCGGACGGGTCAATCACGCCAATAACACTGCTACCACTTGCCATGTCCACCGAGCCCGCCATGTGGTAGCGCGATGCAGACACACTAAAAGCGCTGCTCATGTCACGGGTGGTGCCGTGCAGCGACGATACACCTGTGGTGGTTGCGGTGCTGCTGGCGTCGTCGTCAACATCGTCAACGGCACTGCGTCCCACCAAGTTTGTCATGGGAAGAGGCGAGTGGCTGGACGACTGGCGCGAAGAAATAGTGGTGCCTGGTCGCGATGTGCCCATACTGCTGGTGGGCGTCAAGGGTGCACTCGTGTTCGTGGGGCGAAGGCGTCGTGGTCGCTTCTGAGACTGACGCTTAAACAGCGGCGTGGCAAACTCCTTGAGACGCGACGTAAACAAAGCCCAGGAGCCCGAGCCAACGGCGGTGTGCGCGGCGGTGCCCTGTTCGCTAGCGCGCATCGTCTCGAGCACCGCGTCCGTACGTTCGTCAAAGTAGTCGCGGTCATGCGGTTGCATAATGCGTGCAACGTGGTCACGAAAAGCCAGCGATGCCGAAAGCATGCGAAAGAAGAGACGGTCTTCGTCGGGGCGTGAGGCAAGAAACTGCTCGCAGTCAAAGACCATGCGATCTAAACGAATATGATCGTGAACCTCGGCGAGCAAAATGACCATAGCGGAGAGGTAGGCTTCGCGCACGGACACTTCAAAGTGGGCGGCAGTGAGGCGCACGGAGGCAAGGTCGCCGCGCATGCCAAACTCGGCGCGATCGAGCGACGCGAGCTCGTGATGGAGCGGATGCTCGGCATACTGCACGTCAAGAATGTGCTGGACGCCGGCGGGCAGTTCGGGTGGGGTGGTGGCGCCATTGATGAAGTCGACGCTGGCGGTTGTCAGGTCAACGAGACACACACTCTGGACGTTGGCGACAATGTGAGCGCGATTAGATGCGTGTGCGCCGATGAAAAAGACGCCGGGCGCATCGGCGTACTCGATGAGGTGTGTGGGCAGCACGGGGATGTACGAGCACTGCCAGTCGAGTGGGTGTAGCAGTGAAAGAAGACACTCGCAGGTGGTGGTGAGCAGCGCCCACGAGCGCGACAGCACAATAACGCGTGTCTCCGTGAGGAGGGCGCGAAAAAGCATTTCGACGTTGCGCTTGCCAAGGGCGAGAAACACATCGCGGACACTGGCATCGACGGTGGGTGCATGGTGAGCGCTGACGAGCGGGCGGCACAGAAGCGTCTCGCCGGCAAGAGAAAACTGTAGAATGCGCTGGCCGGGGGGCGGCATGGGAATATGTAGCAGCTGGATGGCAAGTTGGTGGAGCTCCTCGTGGAGCATGTCAAGCGAACGGCACTCAACAAAGGTGGGGCAGGCGGCGCGAAGTGCATCCGACAGGAGAGTTAGGTAAGGGCGAGGAGTGACACAACAGAAGCATACGGGCGCATAGATAGGGCCCACCAAAGGCGGGGCGTCTGCGTGGGCGCACCATGCCGCGATGTCGCGCTCGGTCGCACTCGCAGCCTGATGGGACACGGTGCGACCCGCCGGCACAATACAGTGCGATGTGGTGAGAACAATGCAGTAGTTGCGTTGGCCTAGATGGTCCGTGACAACAAACGAATGCAGTCGACTCTCGGCAACCCTACATCAAAACAGATGAGAAGAAGGCATATGCATATAGAGAGGTTCTGAGTGACTATGCAAAAGGAGGGAGAGAGAAACAAAAACAAAGAACAAAGAAGGGAGAGAAACAAAGAAGGGAGAGAGAAACCAGAGAGAGACAAAGCGATAGAAAGAGAGAACGCGCGAGAAGGAAGTGGGACAATATAGAATGCCGGTCGTGCTGATTACGTGGGTCGGGTTCGGGTGAGGTAGGCGCCGTCCGGAAGTGAGAAGACAGGTATATTGGGAAGAAACTATGCACAGAAGGTCGGTTTAATAATAGTCGAGCGACATGACCTGCTACCTGTAGGATAGAGAGTGAGCTGTTGTCTTGGCGCCCTGACGGACCCGACTGGGATCCCTTTGACATGTGTCGTGTGTTTGAACGACGCAATGAGCCGCCTAGAAATACAATATTTGGACGAAGTGAGTGTGTGCCTGGTCGCAGGCCGCCAAGCCGATGGGGGCGCGTGTGCGTACCCGTGAAGACATGCATGACGCGTGATGTGAAGGGCGTGTCAAAGAGCGGGCTGGCCGGGCCAGTGTCCTCCTGAATGGGCGAGAGTCCTGCAGCGACAACAAATGGGAATGTGCGGTTAGATTGCGAGAAGAGAACGCCATCCTCGTCAAACCTGTCGTGTCGGTCAGGCCTAGCACAACGCATGCATCAACCAGGGACGCGTGGAAGGCTTGAAACCCAATTGGATCGGCATCGTCAATTCCTGTGCAGTGCATTAAACCAAAAAACATGAAAACAAGCCACGGTCAGACGGGAGCGTGAAACGAGGCCAGGGCGGGTCGTACGCGCGGCAGGCTCGCTCAAATACGACACTCTGCGGGGAGTCCGGACGAGGGTTGGGACAAGGACGTCGCCGGTGCGACTGCTCGAGTAGGAGAGGGTTGAGCGACGCGGGACGGACGGGACGGGCAGGACGGGCGGGACGGGCGATGGCGGCGCCGACAGAGCCTCGTCGCCGGCATCGTCCGCCTGCGAGGCTCTTGGTCGACCTGGGGACCTCATGAGTGGCAAGTACAAGGAAATAAATGTGTAATAACTAAAGAACTGGAAGTCGACATTCTCCTTGACTGGTTCTCATAAATAAATTGCAATGTGTGTGTGTGTGTGTGTGTGTGTGTAAAATGTAATACAATGAAGCGGCTCCTTAATTAGTAAGCTTTTTCACTTCATTTATTTATTCTTCTTTTGACATTGAGTACAGCTCTCGATTCTCTATTATTTATTTTTCTTATTCCTAAAATATATCTTGTATTGCAATTTAGTACAAAAAGAGCTTTACTCAGACACAGGGAGGCGAAAGGTTTCGATTGGGAGTCATAAAATCGACTCCGTAATTGGTCGCGAGATGAAGCATTGGATCTTCGTAGCACAAGAGGGCACCACTAAAGTTCGAAAAAGTACATTGACAGAGTGACGGCGTGCCAGGGTCCTCGGGTGGATGAGAAAAGATCTGGAAATCGAACAGCGAGATGTAAATGTCCAACTGAACCGGTCGCACACCGGCAGGGAGATTTGCCATGCGCAGTCGCCCACCCCGTTGCCAAGTGTTATTAAATTCCGCTTTGAATATTGTTTGGAGCGTCTCGTCGAGCGCCAGCACCTCTCGGACACGTTCCGCATACTGTGCAACTGTCCATCCGCAAAGGGTCGCCTTGGAGTGCTCTTTGCTGTCCCAGAAGGAGCGTGTCTTCTTGTTGAGCGGCTCGCTCACGCGAATGCGTGGAAACGGGAGTTGCTTGGCGTCGTCGCAGGGCTCGACGCCGGGTCGTAACAGCGGAAAGTTGAGGTGTATCGGAATGCAAAAGTCCATATCCCCGTCTCCTGGAATGGCGCCTCCATGTCGGAACGCACCGAGCGCAGTTCCGTCCAAAGGATAAAAGAGCAGCCCTGACTTGGAAAACCGGTGCAATATCTGCAGTAGTCGGGGGAGTCGATTCTCTCGCACGTCAGCGAGCGTTGCCGGAGGACACCTTCGAGGGGACGCCATCCAGGTGCACGGTGACCACGCTTGCGCTTTCCCTCCTCTGCCGCTGTGCAAGTCCCGATGCATCGTCCCCGTCGGACAGTATTTGTCGATTTCAGGGAGGAGAACGCGACGCTCGTTGTCGGTAGCGTTCGCACTCGCCTTGAATAGCAGTTTGGTACAGAGAGTGGACGCGTTTGTCCATCTCGCTTCGTACGCGCCCATTTCAAACCCTACGAAGGCTGTCCATTCCAGTCTGTCGCGCGGACCAAAGTCGAGAATGCCGTCATGGGCAAAGGTGGAGCAGTATGTCGAGTCGGGTGTGCAGAGGGTGAGGTTGGAGTGCGCCTGTGACAGGAGCGTGAGCTGTTGGCACTCTCGTTGCGACCGCACAATTCGGGTGCAGGACGAAACGTCAGAGCCAGCAGGCAGTGCCCGTCCGCCTTGCCTTGTGACGCACCATAAGTACCTATCCTGATGTGTGTCGAGGAGGGCGGCAACGCAATCGTTGAGGTTGCCGTGGGAATGTGCTTGATAAGTATTCGTATCCCGCAGCAAAATGATGTTTGAGTTGGAGGAGTCGTGCACAAAGAAGACCACAGCAAGTATCAACGTGATCAAGATCACGAAGCGCGAAACCCTTATCATTTCGTCAACAACATGAACTTTAAGATGTGTTTTATTTGTGAAGAAGTAGATCACTGAAACTTAACTGTCTTAAATGTGCGTTGATTAATAGGATTTTCTCAACCAACCGAGATCCAGTTGACACGTGCCAGTGACTCAATGGTCTATGAACTATTGAACTTATTGAACTATGATTAGTGATGTCACAAGTGACTCGCAAGTTAGTCAAGTCCCAACTGTCAAACTCTCAATACGACTTGGTACAATATTAAGTTATTATGATAATCTTAATAATAAAAAAATATTATTATTAAACATAATGAGCTGCGTATTGTTTACTTCCCCTCAACAAACTTCTTCTCTTCTGCGATCTGTACGCGCTGCTCGTCAGTGAAGTCATCGGGAAGGTCAAAAAAGTTACGCAGCTCCTCAGGGGTCTTGTCCCGCGCCAACTCTGCGACCATCTTGCATGTGGCGTCCAGCAGTGGCTTGTTGTCCAGGTAGTTGGCCGCCAGAATCATCTAAGTAAAGGTGGCAAGGTCAAAAAGAGAATAGCACGCGCATGCGATCTCACACTCTCGCTTTGTTTCTTTATCCCTGCTGTCTATATTCCTCTCTCCCTCTTTTTTGATTCCTCGTCATTTCTTTCCCTTTCCCTATTGTCTTCTCTCTCCATCACTTGTTACCACTCCTTTCGCCCTCCTTTCTCTCTCGATGATATACCTCAAACAATACATCACGCTGTACAGTGCAAAACTCTCTGTCCCACTTTGAGAGAGGTGCCGAAGCATTCACCGTCTACAAGAGTATCAAAGTAAGGCCATGGACAAGAACACATGCCGTACCGATTCCGAAGCATTTTCTCTTACTGGTACTTCGTCGCCCTTGTGGTGCTACAAATGAGTGAGACAAATTTGTTGTGATGACAGGACACCCTACCTCACAAAACTCGACGATTTTCTTCATCACTGAGCTACTGACATTGGCTAACGGAATAGGTGTGTCCTGGCGACCCAAATCTAAGCAGACACGCCAAACAAACCAAACCAAACAAATGCAGTGAGTCCTGGTTCGGTCTCGTCTCAGCGTCACATTGCACAGCGATCCAGCGAGCCCTTCGACTCCTCCCCACCCATGCAATTCAAGTAAATACTATACACTGGGCATAGTGCAAACACGTCAGGGCAGGAGCATGCCCGCCGAGCGGGCCAGACAGCGATAAGACTGTTTAGAGGGTCGCCAGCCGGTCGAACAGAGTGTCCAAGACGAAACAAAACCCCCCTCCCCCTTTGACCGAGACACAAACAACACTCGATGAGGAATGATAACAGATGCATCGTGTCGTGGCGCAATCTCCTGGGCGTCGCAAGGGCCAACGGTCGCTGCATCGCGATACCTTCAAGAAGCGATTTGAGAGTACCATTCATCACTGCAACACTCTCCGCCAGAACAACAACCTCGCCATCGTTGCACTTGGTCTTCACTTGGAACTCTTCTTCGGCCATGGCACACGGAAGAAGAGACAAAAAAAAGTGGTTCGTCTGTTAGTGTGGACGAAAAATTATTCGACAATTCAGGATCAGGATCGTCATTATTTTATTTATTGCTGTTCGTCTTTGCCAGCTTGAATGTTCAACCGCTTGGCCGAGGCTATTCGAGGGCCTCGGAACAAATTCTCATTGGAGAATCTCAAGTAAGCATTGATTGAGGCAGTGAGTTTTCACTCATCCACTCTGATCGCTCCTTTGTTCGCTGTTCAAGGTACCTGTACAAGACGCTGCAGCAGAATGTGACTATCACCGACCAAAACAAGGCGCTGGTCGTGGAGACGCTCAAGAACGTGACGGAAATCCTCATTTGGGGCGACCAGCACGAATCGGCTTTTTTCGATTTTTTCCTCGAAAAGAACCTCTTGGGCTTCTTTCTACAGGTACGGTGCACAGAGGCGACTGCCCCCCCATGCGCACATGTGTCTCATGTGTCTCTTTTGCCCCCGCACGTGCAGATTCTCCGGCAGCGGACGGGGCGCTACGTCAAAATCCAACTGCTGCAAACCCTTAGCATTCTCTTTGAAAACATTCGCAACGACACCAGCGTCTACTACCTCCTCTCGGAGAACCACGTCAACGAGATCATTGTCCACAAGTTTGACTACTCCGACGAAGAAGTGCTCGCCTACTACATCAGCTTCCTCAAAACTCTCTCGTTCAAGCTCAATCGACACACTATTCACTTTTTCATCAATGAGGTACACACCATAATAATAATAATTATTATTTAATAATAATAATAAGTTAATGATAGTCTCACCGTTTCTTTTTTTATTCTTGTTTGGCTACAGCACCTGCCCGACTTTCCATTGTACACGGAAGCCATTAAATTCTTCAACCACAAAGAGAGCATGGTGCGAGTGGCAGTGCGAACACTCACGCTCAACGTTTGCAAAGGTGAAGGTCACATACTACTCATCACGTTCAACTGTGAACCATTGTTGTGCTTTTAGTCAACGATGAGAGTATGCTCAACTTCATTGTGGACCGTGCTGCCGCGCCCTACTTTAGCAATCTCGTGTGGTTCATAGGGAACCAATCTCTCGAACTAAACGAGTGTCTCGACAACCAAACCAAGTAATGCACTTGAGCGTACAATGGCATTGTTTATAATGTGTCTTTTCTTTTTTTGTGTGTAGCCCGTTTAAGCGAGATGCACTTGCCGAACACGTTGCCGAGCACCTCGACCAGCTGCACTTCCTCAACGACATTCTGTCTCTTAAGGTTGACAAACTCAACCGTGTTCTTTGCAACTTTCTCCTGAACGAGCTCTTCGTGCCGCTCTACGTCTTCTCGCTCTCCGAGCCGCTTCCCGTCTCCGCTACAGGTGCTGCTGACCCGCGACCACGCCTGAGCCCTCACCTGGCGCTCTTCTTGCTTGCTCACGTCTTCTCCATCTTTACGCACCGACCCCTCGTCACCTCCCTTGCCGACCACGTTCTCCGCTCCTCCTGCCCCAACATGGCTGATTGGGACGACTCCGCCTCGTCTCCTTCCTCCACATTTGCAGACGCTGTTGATCCCAAACCCACCAAGCCGCTTTCGGTGCTATCTTCCAACCACAGTCGCAATTCAAGGTTCGACGCCTTTTTAGCAAAGCGAGACGCTCTCTCCTCAATTTTTTTTTTTTGATTTTGTATCTCGATGTATGTGTGCACACAGCCAAGGCAACAAGGCGGCGTTTTTGCCTCCTGAGGCGACCCTTGAGCAGGTACGCGACGAGCTGGTGCGCGAATCGGCCATTGCAAAGGAACAGGGAATCATTTTCCGTGACAAGAATGGACTCTTGGTGTTTCCCCGTACCACCAAAGTGCCCGAGAACGAACAGGAGAGTGACGGCACAATCGATTTGGGGTTCACCCTCGAGTATGATCAAACACTGACAGAGAGAGGAGGAGGGAGGAAGGAGGGAGAAAGAAACAAAGTGATAGAGAGAGAGAGGAGAAAGAAACAAAGTGATAGTGAGAGAAAGAAACAAAGTGATAGAGAGAGAGAAAGAAGGGAAAAAGAAGCTAAGTGCTAGGGAAAGGAGAAAAAATCAAACTGATAGAGGAGAAAGAAACAATTAGTGATGGAGAGAGGAGCAAAGTGCTCACATATTGCGTTTATGTTTTTTTTTTCTTTTTTTTTTTGCAGGAAGGAAATGCTGTTTCAGCAGCTGGACAACGAGCGGGATGACAACCGCGCCCTGCCAGCGCTGTGCCTTGTCCATGCCATCATCAACAATCCTGGCATCCATCACCGTCTCCTGGATGCTGCAGATCTCTTTCTGCCTCGTCTTCGCAACCAGACGCAGCTCATTGTACGTGTTTTACGCTAATATTATTCTTTCTTTTTCTTTCTGCTTCCATCTTTTTTTTTTTACAGAATGAATTGACTGGCGAAACTACGGCTGGAAGTGGAAGAGCAAACGACGACGAGCACCCGACGAATGTAACGGTGACCGCGGAATTGAGCCAAGGACTCGTAAGCAACAGTAGATGCACACACCGCCATGGCACACAGAAGAAACACGTTTCTAATTTCTCGATTGGCATAGGCTCCGTACAATGGGGATCTTGTAACACGATTGCTGCGCGTACTTGAAACAGGTTTGCGTGTGGACAGCCGCACGCGGTTTGTAGGTCTAGAGATGGCCGAGCGAGTGCTGCTGAATCTGGTGGGAGTGAATGGAGTAGGGGAGGCGAGTACGAGTGTCCCTGCGACAGCGACAACGACAGATACTGCTACGTGTGGGAAAGTGTTGCTTGCACGGAAGCACTTACGGCAATTGGAGAAAGTGCTTTCGATGGCTAAGCAGCAGCTGTGGCGTTTTTTCTCGTCGAGTCGTGGTGATCTGTTTTTGGATACGTTTGAGGATGAGCTGACGGTGGCTCGACGACCCGCACTTATTGTCGAGCACCTTATGATGGATGAGTCTATTTTAATGCCGCCTGCCGAGTCCCCACTTACCGGCATTGCGTTTGAGAAGCGTCTCGCGTGTGGGTAAACGAAAAAGAGGCAGAGCACTAGGGAATGTACTCATAATATTTGGGGATGTAGTGAGGCGGAGCGAGCGCGTCATGCTATGAAAGTGTTTATGCTGGTGCGGAATCTGGTGTTGAAGGTGCGTGNCACACACACACACATACACACACACACACTATCTCTATGTAATTTGCAGAGGACACTGACATGATTGCCTGCCGTGTTGCATCCACGTCTGAGTCTGCGCCCTTTACCTCTGTCTCCGCAACACACTTTCTTGTGGTTGACAACGCACGACTCATTCTCGCCGAGCCCGACACATCCCGTCTCGGCTGGGGCGTCATCCGCTTTCTCGCGTTTCTCCAGTCCATTGAAGTAAGCAAACTGAATCTGCGAGTGCCATTATCATTCTCATTTTCTCACTTCATCACACTCTCCTTTTTTCGTACTCTTTTCTATTTGTGCAGGCGACCAATGACAAGGTGGACGGACGAGTGTTGCATGTGACTGTAACCCCCAGCAACCGCTTGAAGCAAAGTGGGGCGGCTCTCCAGTTCTCTTGGATTGGCCAGTAAGTCGGTCATTGATTTTTTCGACGAGAGAAAAGGAAGTGATACAATTATTATTGCTTTGTGAATGGATAGGCTGACGTTCAACGATCGTATTCGGTGTTTGGCGGCCAAACAGTATTTGGAGCGGGGTCGGAGTGAGCTGCGGGCGCACAAGCTGGCCAAGATTGCGGCACTGTTGAGTGTGGCAGAGGAGCAGGATGGTGGTGGTGGTGGTGGTGACGACGAGGAGGAAGAGGAGGACGCGGCGGAGACAGTGAGTGTGGGGACTGCAGCGAGTGATATCGCGCTGGAGACAACAGTCATTGAGGATGATGGCGTGGAAGCGGAAGAGGAGGGTGAGACTGAGACTGAGGCTGAGGGTGAGACTGAGGCTGAGGGTGAGGCGAAGACTGAGACTGGGGCTGAAACTGTGGTAGACAACTCGGAAGAAACCGTGTCAGAGTTCGACCACCCCACCACCACGGACGATGCTGTGAACCGTGCGGCAAGGACCGACTCAGCGATAGAAACCTCTACGAGCGACGAATCGGCGACAGAAACCTGTACGGGTGAGCACGCCGACACTACAGCAACAGAACCTGTCGCGGAGTAGGACAGAAGGAAAGAACGAAAGAGAGAGAAAAAAGTTTAAAAGTATTTTATGTACAATCCAAACGAGTCAATTTTCAACCCCATGCAGGCGTCTGGCAGTAGTGCATCTCCAGCTTTCCTCCAACAGCAAAACACTGGTAGAGGTTTCCGACAATTTCATCGGGAGCGGGCATAAACGCCTGATTGATGTACAGAAAGAGCGAGTCGTTCTCGACCAGTTTGAGTTGCTTACGCAAATACTCAATGACTGTTTGAAACTTCTCTGCCGCCGTGATTTTGAACTTTTTCTTGATCAGTTGCGGTGCTCCACCAGCCGCTCGGAATTGCACAATGACTACGTTCAAATGGAGCAGTGAGTGGGCGAGTGCTCATCATCATGGAGCCACCGAGTGTGCTCTCCCTTACCCTTCTCGGGCGGCGGTACGCGACACGTCTGTGCCTCTAACGGCTCCACAGCCGAGTTTGAGTGCGTTGTTTCCTCGCGAGGCAGCGGGCTTTCCGTTTTGGTGGCTACAGTGGACAGAGGACAAGAGACAAAAGGAACATTGAGAACTTGCAAAAACGTATAAAAAAAAAACGAAGAATAAAAAAAAATGGAGTGTTTGCTTGGCGCAACTGGCTCTGCAATGGGCTACGTACCTGGTCCAGCGTCTTCAGTGGCCGCCGCCGCCGCCGCCGCCGCCGCAGTAGCAGCAGCAGCCTCGTCGGACGTGCCAGCGCCTTCAACGGGCTCTGTCGTCGGCGCATTCCCAGACGCCTCCTCAGCCCCTCTAGCTGTGGCTTCCGGTGTGGGAACCGCCACAGACACATGGTCCTCACTCCCAGGGTCTATCAACCCATCCCAAAACACCCGTTCGTCAGTGTGACTAAGTCGTGAAGTTCCCCCTTTTTTTTCTTTTTTTTTCTTACCTGCTTTTACTGTCGCTGTTGATTCTTCCATAGTCTCTTTTCTTCAAGCAATCACAAGAGATACTCGAAGACGAAATATCTCACACAAAATTAATATAACATTAATTGATCATATGAATGATGAATATGTTTTTTTTTTAGTCATTATTACAGTTTGATTTTTGTTTCACTCTTACCGATTCCCATAATAATCCCACACTCCAACCTGGCTGCGTCGCCTGTAAGTCTTCCTTCTTGAATTTTTTTTCTTTTTTCTTCGTTTCTGAAACGCCCATTCAACGCGCAACCTCCAGACTCGCCCTCTGCCGCCATGTCAAGTAGCCTCAGCTATGGAGAAGAAGAGCACCTCCCTCCAGCAATGGCATCCAGCTCGTCCCTCAAGCGCAGTCGGCCTGAGTCGTCTCTTGACGATGACGGCGACAGACAGCAAGCGAGCGCGAAACGGATTCGTCCGGAACCCTCGACCGACAAAGCACCCTTGCCAGTGCCCACCACGCCCGCCGAGGCGGCTCCAGCAGACACCACTGCCAACGATACGTCGTCGACGCCTGCCAACGTCGATCAGTCGACGCTGCTTGCTCATCTTCTCGACGCCTTTCCCGACGCCGACATGGTTTCGCTTGACGACGCAGCGCGCGTCGCTGTCTCGCGCCACTCCGACTTCCCTTCAGCATTTTCACATGCCTGCTCCTATCTACTCGACGGAAACCTTCCACCACCACCACCGCCGCTGCCGCCACCCGCTCCAGCTGCAGTTGACGCTGAGGGTTCAGACTTGCACATCAGAGACGAAGACATGGAACCCTTACCTCTCCCTGCCACGCTGACATCTCCTGCCCCCGCCATCACTAGCACCACCACAACGACTACTACAACTACAGCTGCATCCGACACCGACGATCTCAACCAGACTCAACTGTACGAAGATGATGACGAGGACGACGACGAAGAGGACGTCAAGGAGACAAACAATATCAACAACCTTCTCCCTGTTGCTGATAACAGCACCACCACCGCCGCCGTCACTACTACTACTACTACTACTACTACCACTACTACTCCCGCTACCACTGCCTCTGTTGCTGTGACCTCCTTTGTAAAGGAGACAACGCCGCATCACATTGAAGTCATTGATATCAGCGACAACTCTCCTCAAAGGACAACCACGGCTTCACGTCCACAAACAGTTCCAGCAGCGGCATCAGCATGTGCTTCCACATCGGTACCAACAGCTGTCCCAGTTTCCGCCTCCGCCTCTGCCTCTGCCTCTGCCTCTGCCTCTGCCTCTGCCTCTGCCTCCGCCTCGGCCAGTCGCAAGCCTTCAAAGAGGAGCTTTGCGACTGCTGCCGCTGCCGCCGGAACTACAGCCGCACGTTCCGAAGCGGGCATTATTGATGTCACTGGCGTATATGAGCCAGCGCCGCCGCCGCCGCCGCCGAAGAAGAAACCAGCGGCGCTCACGCAAGCAGATGTAGTAGCACGTCTTCTTGAGGTCTTCCCAGATCTCGACCCGGAGTACGCACGCGAGGCTGTCGCCAACTACGACGTCAAGGAGGCCTTCAAGCTCCTCTCAAACGCCTTCATCGAACGCGGCTACACCAAAATAAAAAAACCCGAACGCCGAAGAATCACCGGTGGCAGCAGTTCTTCAGCGAACGGCTCCACCACAAGCTGCAGCACCACAACTGCCACAACAACAACAACAACAACAACAACAACAGGCACAAGTGGCAAACCCTTCCAGCACATTTTTGCTCTTGCCCGTCGCTCGGATGTCTCCGCCTCGTACCAAAAAGCCGCCGAGAATGCTCTTGCTGCTGCCTTTCCCTGTGT
Source organism: Ministeria vibrans ATCC 50519 (assembly GCA_943704425.1). Classification (NCBI taxonomy): domain Eukaryota; class Filasterea; order Ministeriida; family Ministeriidae; genus Ministeria; species Ministeria vibrans. The sequence continues at coordinate 88,640 of CALSCP010002018.1, forward strand.
TACTATCACTTACGTGCGCAAAGTCCTCGCCGCCGCACACCACTATTATGCGCCCGCGTTTTACTTCCTTCGTCAACTCATCGTACGCAACATTCAGTCAAGGAAGAAACATTTTAATAATATAGTTTCTAATAATAATACGTCTTCTTTGTTTGTGTGTGTTTTCTGGGTTTTCACTTTCTTGATCTGCAATAATAATTGTTCCAGGAACGTGACTCTCCCGCGTCGTTTCACTTGTGCAATCTCGAGCGTGTGGCCTCTGGCGAACCGCTTTATCTGCCTCCAGAATACAAACTATGTGCCGACAAGCTACCGAAACTGGAGAGTACGTCCAACTCTTTCCGCGGCAGCACTGCGACGTTGACACTTCGGCTTCCTCTATTATTTTCTATTTATTTAGCATTTGACAAAGTGAGTATTATGAAGAAGCCGCGAGTGGTACGGCCCCTTCCGCCTCTTGATGAAGAAGAATGGCAAAATGACGCAACAGCAATGGATCTGCTGTTGGTGCGTGAGGTGGAGTGGCGTGAGGCACGACGCGTGGAAATGGTGCGGGAAAAGGAGGCAGAGGAACGCGGTGAGCTGGTCGACTGTGCCGTGTGCTTTGATTCGCTTCTCTTTGAGAAGATGGTTCAATGCGACGAAGGTCACCTTTTTTGCGCGGATTGTCTGCTGCGCTTTGCTGAAGAGGCGCTTTTTGGTGGTGGCAAGTCTCTTAATCTTCCCTGCATGAACTCCGACTGCAAAGGCCATTTCCCGCGCGGCGAAATTCTTCGTGTGCTTCCCGAGGTTAGTTGTTCATTGGGCGTCTGTCTAGAAACAATTGTTTTGACTTACCTTTTGCAATAGGACAAGCACGCCAAGTATGAAGAGCGATTGCAGGAGGAATCCATTTTGGTTGCGGGACTCGATCATTTAGTCAAGTAAGTGTGTTTGCATCGCTGCAATAATGCTAATAATTTATTATTATTATTATTATTATTATTATTTTTATTATTTTTATTATTATTATTATTATTATTATTATTATTATTTTTATTATTATTATTATTATTATTATTATTATTATTATTATTATTATTATTATTATTATTATTATTATTATTATTATTATTAT
>CALSCP010002018.1:89766-102189 GCA_943704425.1 Ministeria vibrans ATCC 50519
AAGAAAAAAAAAAAAAAAAAAAAAGACGAATAACAACCAAACGAATGTCAAGTGATCAACCCATCGACATCCGTCTCTTAGAGCCATCCCAAAGCACACCAACAAGTACAGTAGTACACAAACACCACACAGAGACCAACCGCGGTGGAATCAGTCGCGGATAGTGTGTGTGGCGCTCGAGAGACGCACTTTCCGCACTACCCGCAGAAAAAGAACCAATATAACAAAAAAAAAAAAAAACGAATTTTGTTTCGTCAAATGCCTTGCTGATGGCAAGGCTACAAGCGGCTACTATCTGGCAATACGGGCATGTCTGGCAGGAGGCCAGGGGGCGCATTGTGAGATCGTACTGTTCCATTTCTGTTTCGTTTTTGTTTCGTCGGAAACACTCACACAATCGCGTTTTCGTTTGTCCACACAAGTCCCTTTGTCACAACAAAGACGTCCGGAAACCCAGAGTCAAGAAGAGGGGAGAAAAGAAGAAGAAGCGACAAAAAAATCTAAATATCTAAAATATGTCTAATAAATTATTAAAAATAATTATTATTATTAATTTATTATTTTGCCATTGAGATTAAATTCGACATTTGGACGAAAACAAAATAATGCGTCATATTTGAGATATTTCTTCTTCTTCTTTAATAAAATCGACAACAAAAACAGCTATGGTTCCACGCTACAAAGGCGTCAAAAGGGAGCAAAGAGAGTCCAACAGGTTGGTCAGAACTTCTTCAAGTCTGAACACGCTAAAATGAGAGACTGAGTCTGACGCGAAGAGTGATTCCAAATAACTACAGTTTCACAAAAATAAATTGTAATATAAACTACAGAGTTGGCTCTTCGCTGGCTGTCTTTGGAAGCACCTGCGGCAACTTCCACACGTGTATTCCAATAGAAGTCAAAGTCTACACCAAAAACAAAGAAATAAACACAAAGTCTTCTTTGCGGATGTTTAGTCTACCTTGACAGTGAGTGTGATAATGACGTTTCCGTCGGCGACAAGCGAGACAGGCGGGTTGATGCCGCCGTGGCGCACGGCACCACGCAGCACAGAAACGGTGTTTGTCAGAGTGAGTCTGAATTTGAGTAGGAGGTGGAGGAGACAGTGGAGAAGGGGCCGGAAGCGACAGTCGTCGCAGACAAACATGCGAAGCAGCAGCGCAAACGAAGTCACAGGCGGCTTCGTGTCGCCGTCAAGTGTGTTGGTCGCCAAACACCACAGGTCGTGCAAAAGATCGTCGGAAAAGAAGCCCCTTTCGAGCTCGTGTGACATTTCAATAATACGCTGCACACACACAGAGAGACAAAAGGAATTATATAAAATTAATATTAATAATAATAATAATAATAATAATAATAATAATTTAATTAGAGGTTTTTTCTGTTGTGTACCACTTTGATACGCTTCCGACAGGTATGGGATGAGTTGTCTAAGAAGGAGGAAAGAAAAAATGAGTACGTTGAACACACCCCTTGGTATGGTATTGCATTTGTACCAACGACTGGCATGGTGACACTCTGAGTGGGATTGACTGGTGCAGACTCACACACTTTAGGACTGTGTTGACCAATCATGGGCTCTCCTCCAATCATACCCGCATCACGGGAGCCAAAGTGAGCTTCAATGAGACCGTGTTGGCTTGGGTTACGCGCGACGGCACCCATGGAGTAGAAGCAAGAGCCTGATTGTGCAGAGGCAGATCGACCAGCTTCAACCGGTTCCTTCTTCACACCACCACTTCTTGTTGCCATAGTGAGCCTCTTGACCTTCTTGGACGTCTCCTGCTCAGCCGTTGCCGCCCACTCGCTCTTGGTGCTGATCGTGTCTAGGGAGCGCGACGGGTTCACCCGGTGGCCAACACTAGCTCCCATTGGCACAGGCCGTAAAGCAGACCGCATTGCACGCGCACCCATAGGCATTGCACGCGCGCCCATTGCATTCGGAAGTTCATTCGGTGAGCTCTGTGCCACTGCTCCTGTTCCATGAGGAGACAGACTCAAACTGGGTTCTTCCGTCAGGCTCAGCGCCGCCACATGCGGATTGTCTTCCTCCTTCTCCTCCTCCTCCTCCTCCTCCTCCTCTTCATCTACCTTGGTCGTCCTCGCAATCACCTGCGGCACATCCACAGCATCAGTCATACGCAATGTAAGCGCCATAGCAGAGTCTGCCGGCGCAGACGCAGAACTGCCCATTGCTGGCTCCACCTCATCAACCACTGTTGGCTCCAGCGCCCAATATATCTCTCCTTCCCTCATTTGCATATAATCATATGGCTTCTACAACAACAACAACAGCAACAACAATAGTGTTAAAAGAAAACGTTTCATCACTCTAAAACGTACCCCGCTCATAGCAATCTGGAAAAAATTGAAAAAAAAAGGTCAGTCACAAACTGTTCGTATTTTTGTTTGGTTTCGTACAATCTCTCCGTCTTCCACAAATTCATACAGCTGCGCCAGTCCCTGTCGCCCTTTGGAGTTCTACACTCACGTACAAACGCATTGAACACTGTGCCTTTCTCTTCTCCGTTCTTCTTCCGTACCTCTTCAAGCGGTGGGATGTGCGTGTTGCGATCCAGTGGGGTGTCACCGTAGTAGTTGAGGGCGTCCTGCAGCAGAGGCATCAAGTCAGGCAGGGAAATTTCCTCCTTGGCGTGCGCCGCCACAAAGGCTGCCGACACCATCACCCGCCTCGCTCGCTCCTCCTCGGTCATTTGCGACGCTGGCTGCGGCACCAGCTCCGCCTTGGACTTTTTCACAATGTGCTTCTGTTGGTGTGGACTCGATTTCGTCGGTTTCCGTCGCTTCCGTCCTCCACTCATCTGCTTCACTTGCAACAGCTTGCTCAGGTCATTTTGAATGCTGTACGAGATGGAAATCACCTGGACACAGATAAAAAGTATTATTATTATTATTATTATTATTTAATTTTCTATTATTATTATTATTATTATTATAATTATTTTAATTTTCTATTATTATTATTATTATTATTATTATTATTATTATTATTATTATTATTATTATTATTATTATTATTATTATTATTATTATTATTAATCATGTAAATTTGTACTACATCGTTTTGCTCAGGTGTCCCTTTTGCAACTTTGCGATGATCATTGAAAACGACAACGATCGCGTCTTCTCCTGTCGCAATCCAGAGTGTCTCCGGGAGACGTGTCGACTCTGCAAAAAAGACGTACCTATCATTGCGACCAGAATTAGAAAGAGATGACGACCCTTCAACTTATTTTGTAGTGGGAGGACCATTGCGGAAAACCGTGCCGAGAGGTGGAAGGAGACGAACAAACGGAGGTGCGGAAGACGTACGAAGAACGCATGTCGCTGGCCAAGATCCGCGAATGTCCCAAGTGCAAGACAGCATTCACCAAAGAGACTGGCTGCAACAAGGTAGATCGTCGTCGTGTGCGCCTCTTAAGAATTATCGTTTTGCATCATGTTCTCTGTCTCCTATGGCTTCGTATATCGGTTTTTTTTGTTTTATCTCACTCTCTTACTTTTGGTGTTGCGCTCTCTTACTCAGATGACCTGTGCTCGTTGTGGCACATTATCCTGTTACATTTGTCGAAAGGAAATTGAGAAGGTATCATTTTTATTATCATAAGTTAATCTTATCCATTTTCTAATACCTTTTTTTCATGTAGATCGTTGGATACAAACACTTTTGTGACCATCCAAAGGTGAGAAGGTTAATAGTCCAAACGTCATGCTGACCCATTCCACACACTTGGTAGGACCCTGGTCATAAACGATGCAACAAGTGCACCAAGTGCATGCTATTCACAAATGCCGACCAGGATGACGAGCGTGCTTTGGCCGAGATCCAACGCGATGGCATTGAAGAGTACAAGAAGGTGACGGGCGACGATGACCCAACGAATGCAAAGGTGCCCGTCATAGGCACGGGTCTTATTGTGGATCCCACAGCGAAGAATGCCAAAAAGAAGAAGGGCGGACAGCCACAACTGTTGCGCCTGGCCATGTTCCGTGAGCTGCAGGCGGACCTGGCCAGACAGAATGCGCTCGGCCGTATGCGTATGAATGGGCTACACGGCGTCCAACCCTACCGATATGATCCGTACGATCACCATGACGATGACGATGACGATGAGGACAACAATTACGATAACTACTGACCAATTGTGTACAATACTATAATAATTATTAATAAATTTATTAATAAAAATAAATTTAATAATTACTACTGTTGTAGAAAATTTTAATAGTGTTAAGAATAATAAGAATAATAAGAATAATAATAATAATAATTAATGTCAATTCATGGACTCTCTCACTCTTGTTACACACACACACACACACACACACACACACACACACACACACACACACACACACACACACACACACACACACACACACACACACACACACACACACTAAAATCTATACGGCAGTGCTGTCAAGCCGCTCCTCGACCACCACAAAGTCGTCGCCGATAAGTAGCGTGCCCCGGTGTTTGCTCTCCGTCGCCGGACTACTCCAGGGGCTGTGTCCGAATCGTTCCAGTAACGACTGGCTCGAGCGATCATCCTTCTCGCTCATCTCGGCCAGCGACGAGCCCGAGAATGTCAAGGCACTGCCCGAGCCCATGTCGGTGAGCTCGTCTGAAATCCACGTTTGCGAGCGATCCACATGATCAAAATAACTGTCGCTACGAGAAGCAGATAAACCTCTGGCTGCGGCTGGCGCCATAGGACGCGACGAGCTGTGCCTACGTGCGGAGCGCATCGACGGCGAATTCTCCGGCGACAACTGACTCACCAGTTGTTGCAGCGCAAGCGACGACTCAGACAGACTCGCCATGCTGGTATTTGAGGTGCTTGCGCGATAGCCCAAGCGCTGTCGCGACGCAGCCGGAGAGCTAGGGCCCTCCATGAAAACAGTCACATCGCGGACGGGGGGAACATTGTTGGTGTCCATCTCTACGTGCTGCTGTGCCAAAAGACGATGTTTGCCGTTCCAGTCAGGCCGCAAAACCGAGTACCAACGAGCGTGTGGCAGTTTGCTTTGACAGTCGGGTGACGACGAGGACGATGCGGCCGAGTTGTTGGGCGTGTTGTTGGGCGTGCTATTGGTGCCTTTGGCGGCAGGTCGCGTGCCTCCCGTCGAGCGAGACGCAGCCGCTGTTGTTGCTGTCGTCGTCCGACGGTTGTTGCGCATGGTCGTGAGCAGCTCGGACATACCTGCGCGCACCTTGGTGGCCAGGACGTAGTTGACAAATAGAAATACCCCCAGCGCACCATTGGCAATGACAAACAGGTACTGCCAGACAATGGAGGTGTGCGCAACGACAAAGAATGCCAGCACCCATGTGGCACCCAGCAGCATGGCCAACGAGAGGACCACGCCAACCCGCGACTCACGTACGTCGGGCGGAAGTTGCTTCTGGATACGACGCAGCGACAAAGCAATGCGCACACAGAGAACCAGATTGACCATGAGCACAAGGGCGATAGGGAAAAAGACCACCGAGGCGAGCGCCACTCGACTCGGAACAAAGCAAATACGTCCGTCGCCATAGGCGTCGGTGTAGGCGTCGCTCACGCTCGTGTGCGCAAGAAGGTACATGACAAGAAGGTAACCACTGATAAGGAGAGCGGGTGCACACACAATGCTCGCGGCCATCCACTTGAGCGTCTGTTTGCGCAGCTGACGCGCATTGTGCAGCAGAGTGTAAAAGCCCAGGCCGACGCAGAGAAGCGCAGTGAATTGCGCGAGCATGGAGTAGTGTAGCAAAAGGCCCAGAGCAAAACACGCGGCGTGCGACGCCCCCTTGCTTGAGAGGGAATTGATCACAAAGAGAGCCTCCAGGGCAAAGATGGTCGCGCAACACATCATGATGATGATGAGCGGACGGGTGCGCAACTTGCGAAGAAGCTGGTATACCACACAGACGCAGGCACTGCCAACAAGCGCAAGAGCAGAACCGACATAGGACAGGGCAGTGAGGGCGGTGGACTGGGATGCACTTCCTTGCACGTCAAACAGCACCGCAAAGTTGGTCAGGTGAGTACACTCGCACTCGACATTGTAGCCAGAGCGCGCCACAACCGCACAGCCATCGGACTGCCACGCGCGCGCACTAAAGTTCCATGCAACACAGTGTACATGAGCAAGAGAGGCATTTGCCACCGCCGAATCCGTCTCAAAAGTGAGGCGCACCGTGGCATTGTCTGGGAGTGGGTTGGGCAGATCCAGATCGACAAAGGTGACCGTAACCACGTCGCTGACAATGGCACCGCCCGACAGCGCCTGCACCCCAATTATACCCGAGTCGTTAGTCGCCTGTGCCTGGAAGAACACATCGGAAGCCATGGCATTCATGACGACACGTGTGCAGTCAGGGACACTCGCGAGAATAGCGTGGGTGGCAAAGGCATCGCTGGCAGCAAACGCCACGCCACGACGCGCCGTGCGCTGCTCGACCGTCTGAAACAGACTTGCTGAGCTGCCCATAAATGCGGATGCAACAACACCACCGTCGTAGGAGGCAACGGAAAACGGGGTAGACGCGCATGTTGCGTCTTCACCGAGTGACGATTTGCTCAGCGTCTCAAGGAGTACTGCCGGCGTCGCAGTGGAGTCTGTGCTAGTGCTCACAACCTCACGGGTCGCCTCTTGCGCCAGAAGATTGCTCACTAGATCGACAATGCGCGCCACGTCGCCAGGGGCTTGTTGCGAGAGATCGAGCAAGGCGACTTTGTCAAGGAAGACAAGGACGTCGCGGACCTCGTGCGTGGTCAGGGGTGACGCCACATTGGATGTGTTTGACGCGGGAGCGCTGGGGGCTGTGATGTTCCTGGCGAGCACCGAGAGCGCCGGGAAGCTCTCGTCGGTGACGTTGGAAAGGGCAAGGGCGGCAATGAGATCGCTGCGGTAGAGCACATAAGGGACAAGGGCATGTGCGAGAGCACTGACATCGGGCACCTCGTCGCACAGCTCACCCGTGTACAGCGGGGTGCAGGCGCAGGCAAAAGAGACGTTCCCAGACTGAGATTCAATACAATTTCCGCCATGCTGGCAGGGCTCCGACTGGCATGGGGTGGCGCGTGTTGCACACGTGGGGCCTGAGCTACCGTCAAAGCAGTCGCACACAAACGTGTTCAGTTGGTCCACACACTGAATGGTATTGGCTGCGACACACGGACTGGAAGCGCACTCATTGATCTCCGTGGCACACACACTGTCGGTGAACCCGGCGGCACAAGTGCATGCGAAATTGCCTAGTGTGTTGAGGCAAGAGGCACCATTCATGCAAGGCGACGACGTACACTCGTCAATGTCCACCTGGCACACAGAGCCGGTCCATCCAGATGCACAAGCGCACGAGTATTTGTTGAGTTCATTGTCGCATGTACCGCCGTTGAGACATGGCTGTGAGGCACACTCGTCAATATCCTGCGAGCACACTAGTCCCGTATAGCCCGTCTGGGCACAGTTGCATGTGAAGCTATTTTGGCCGTCGGAGCATAGACCGCCGTTCTGGCACGGTTGCGACGCACACTCATCAATGTTGACGGAGCACAGTAAGCCGCCCCAGCCATCGGCACAGATACACAACAAGTCAAGTACGTTCAGCATGGAACAAGTGCCGCCATTCAGACAGGGCGAAACGAGGCAAGGGACGAAGAGGATGTCGCAGGTGACGCCGACGTGCAGAGTTCCGTCGCAGTTGCATTGGAACCCGTCCACTTCGTCGTGGCAGACGCCGCCATTCATGCAAGGTGACGAGGCGCATTCGTCAATCTCTTCTGTACAGTTGACGCCGGTGAAGCCGCTGGGACAGTGGCACTCGGCAGCCTCGATGGTGTCACGGCCCAGGATCACACCCGAGAAAATGGGGCCCGTCGTCGTGGTGTCGGTGGTGGGGCGCACTTGTGAGGAGGCATTTGCAGCGCTCTGAAACGACTGCATGCTGGAAATGTCAGCCATGGCAGTGATTTCGACAAGGTCCGTCTTGCTGTCGACAAACTGTGCGGTCTGGCCGGGCGGAACCCACACAGTGGTGGTATAGACGCGACCTCCGGGCAGCGCGAAGGAGATGGGCGACCAGTAGAAGCCATTGTGGTAGGCCATGGACGAGTCAAGCGTGTCCTGCACAATGGGAGTGTCGTCGATCGACTCGAAGAGCGTCACGACAGCGGTGCCGCCCAGCGACGCCAAGGTCGCATTGTAGATGCCCAGGCGGTACGTGTTGGGCCAGCCCAGTGAGAAGGACGAACCAACGACACGTGAGCTGACTGGTGTCATGAGGGGCGACGGCGAGACGTCGAAGACCGGTTCGCCTCGGTCGCCATACACTGAACGGATAGGGAGACAGAGAGACAAGATAATTGTTATTGTTGTTTAATTGTACCGATAATTGTTATAATAATTTTTAGGAGAAGAGTTGAATAAGTTCAAAATACCATCGTCGCAAAGGTGGCTACAGGAAGCAGAGGCGCAGGGATTGGCAGGCGTTAGGCAAGCAGTGCCAGTCCAGCCGCTTACGCAGGAACACACGTAGAGCGACGACATGACATTGCATTTGTTATTCAGACCGCACGGATGATCGCTGCACGCACTCTCGCCACATTTGGCACCTGAGTAGCCAGTAGGGCATACACAAGCCCCATTGCCGTCGTCAGATCCTCCGTTAAGACAGACTTGTGTGCCTTTTGCTGAATAAGCGAACACCCAAATACGTCAATAAAACGAGGATGAGAACTTGTTTGGGAAAAAAAACTCGACAACTTCCAAATAGTCGAAAACACAAGAAGGACTTGTTGCGCGGCAGCGGAGGGTTAAACATGTTACATAGGGCTCCAAACGATGTAAACAGACAATAACGCAGCGTCATTAGCGTTTGTTTAGAGTCGGTCGGTTATGTGTGATAACAATGGAACAACAATGTTGACTTTTTAACAGAGCATGCTGTTGCCATTTAGATGTTCTTTCGGCTTGAACCATGGTGACACACAAAGTCCATTGGCGGTATTTGGAGGTACAAAGGTCACGAAGTGAGGCAAATTCAGCGCAGGGAGATGTTTTGACGTCAGTTGTCTTCTTTAGGTCCATACCCAAATAAGCGAAGAAAAGAAGCGCAACCAGCACTTGCCACAGTGTTCCCATTATAGGGTGTATTTGAATGTAGGGAGCTGAGAGGGGGTAGATAGAGCAGGAAAGAGAGAGAGAGAGGGTAGACGAAGGTGTCGAGGGTGAAGAGAAAAGATTATTTTGAAATTTGACTTATTTACCTTGAAGTTCACATTGACGGAGGACCGACAGTAAAGTAATGTCCCCAAAGTCCCCTCGTCTGCCGGTCTTGCGCCGTCGACTGTCGACACTTGACAGTTAAACAATCTTTAGAGCGTTTAGATTGCCATCGACAATGCTCCATCCTCCTCACTGTGACTGTGTGGGAGTTGGAAGTCAGCAAATCGACCCAGATTTCTCAGCTGCCTAAGTTCCGCTTGGCTCTTCTCGTCCTCACAGCTCACGTCACACTTTTTTTTTACCGAACCACCATGTCAGAACCTATGGACGTTGACCAGGCCTCGTCGGCTGCGGGGCCCGCTGTGCCTGCACCCGACAAGGGCAAGGGAAAGAAAGAACTCAAGAACTTCGAAGTCAAAAAGGTACCTCCTCCGCCACTGCCCGAGCGTGCCCGAGCGTGCCACGCCGCCCTAGGCTTGCCCCAGACGCCATTCTTGGCACCGCCCACGTGTGCGAGCGCTCCTCTTCCCTCATTGCGTGACTGTCGTGTCAAATGGTGACACGACAAAAAAAAACGGATTTTTTTTTCCTTCGTGAACCATTTTCGTCGCGCTCGTCCCTTCCCGCGCTGCGAAACACCCTGGAACATATCAATGCAGTGCGGTAGACCCTCGTGGCAGCACTGCCGTGTCCGTTCCTTGTGCGTCTTGTTTCCCGCTGTCGTTTCTTCGACTGTCTTCGTCGCCTGTTGAGCCACTTGCCGGCGACGGATTCCAGAGAATCTTGCTCTACACCATAGACAACCCATTAATACACATGGTGTGTGAGTGGGAGCGTGTCGAATGGTCGCAGTGAGTGTGATTTTGAAGATTGTTTCGTGGCCGTTTTTATGACTTTTTGGATTTTTGGTCGACAAAGAAAAAGTCGAGTGGCGCTTTATGTTGGAGTCAGTTTGTAATGCGTGGGTGTCTGTTTTACGGATGGCTGTGTTGGATTCGATGATGTGGATTTGGGATGCCGCTGTGTCGCTGGTCAACCAACACACACACAAATCCGACTTCGTCTCTCACACTTTTCCTCTCTCATCTTGGCTCTTGCAGTGGAATGCAGTGGCGCTTTGGTCGTGGGACATTATTGTCGACTCGTGTGCAGTGTGCCGTAATCACATTATGGACTTGTGTATTGAATGCCAGGCGAACCAGGCGTCGGCCACGAGCGAAGAGTGCACCGTTGCCTGGGGTGTTTGCAACGTAACGCAAACACCGAACTTTCCTATTGCTATGTGATTGGGCGTTGACTTGGTATATCTCCGTGTGTATGTGTCTTTGTAGCATGCCTTCCACTTCCATTGCATTTCCCGGTGGCTCAAGACTCGTCAGGTGTGCCCACTCGACAACTCCGAGTGGGAGTTTCAAAAGTATGGCCGATGACAAGGGTGGCGCCTTTCATGCTCTGCATTGTACAAAACCTATTACACTTCTTTCTCTTTCATAATAATGACGGTATTATTAATTTATTAGAAGAAGAAGAAGACACATTATGTTTATTCACTATTTTTTGACATTGAGTACATTCTTTTATTGTGTCCAGTTCATTAATGATTACTATGTACGCTTGCTGCGAGATGTTCACTGTATAAGGCGTATAGGTAGGTATGCTATAGCTTTTTGGAGCTATTCTCTGGCTGAAGCATTGTATTACTCTTTTCATTGACGAATAATTCTTAATATTCTTTGATAATATTTTCATTTTTCTCTGATCTCTTGGACGTTGTGTGATGGACAGCGACCATGAGGAACGAGACTCGACGCTGAGCGTGACCGAAAGCACCGATGCAATGCATGAGGGCGATCTAGCGTCTCAGGCGGTCGGCAGCCTCGCCTGGCCCATCGACGAGAGTGCGTCGAGTGCCGAGGAGACGGAAGCCCTCATGATGAACGAGGCGCGGGAGGCGCACGACGATGCCGATGACGACGACGACGACGGCGGCGGCGGCGGTGGCGAAGGGCACAGCGGCGGCGACGCATCCAAGATGGCGCTGGACGACGATCCCAGCAACCGCATTCGCGAGAGCGGCGCCTCAGGGCAACTCAAACGGCAGTTGGGACTCCTTGATGGCGTTACCATCATTGCAGGACTCATGATAGGTACGTTGTGGTGGCCACACGCACAAAGCCAAAACCAAAAAAAAAAACCAAAGTAAGTAATGATTATCATAACATTCACAGGTTCCGGTATATTTGCGTCACCTGGCTCTGTGACAAGCAACGTTGGTTCTGCAGGCATGTCCCTTATCATTTGGGTAGTCTCAGGCCTGCTTGCGCTTGCGGGAGCCCTCTGCTATGCCGAGCTGGGCACCATGATTCCCAAGTCAGGGGGCGAGTTTGCCTACTTCAACGACGTCTTTGCGAGCTCACCCATTGGCAGTGCCGTGCCCTTTCTCTTCTCTTGGACCATGGCCCTTGTGGCCAAGCCTTCGACTTTGTCCATTATTGCTCTTGTCTTTGCGCAGTATCTTCTCCGCTTAGGCTATCCCGAAGTAGGACTACAGCCGAGTCCTCTTTCGCCCCACTCACAACTTTTTCTTTTTTTGTATTAGGAGGACTCTACGCCAGTATGGCTTACTAAACTGGTCGCGGCACTCTGCATCATTGTCGTGACCGCCATCAACGTGTTTAGTGTGTCGCTTGCCTCGCGTGTTATTCGTGTCTTCACCGTCACCAAAATCGCCATCATCGCCCTTCTTGTCATTGCGGGTTTCGTCCAGCTCGCCAAGCACCCCGAGCAGAGCAGCCTGCATCACGCCTTTGACAACACCACCATGGACGTGGGTCAGTGGGGGCTGGCCGTCGTGGCGGGTCTGTGGAGCTACGACGGCTGGAACAACCTCAACGCGTGCGTCGAGGAACTGCGCGACGTGTCGCGTCTTCTTCCCCTCGCCATCTGCATTGCCATCCCGCTTGTCATTATATGCTACCTACTTATTAACATTGCCTACTTCTCAGTGCTCTCTGCCTCTCAAGTTGCTGCCTCTCACTCTGTCGCAATGGTACCATACAATCATATTCTAGAGGGGGAGAGAGAGAGAGAGAGAGAGAGAGAGAGAGAGAGAGAGAGAGAGAGAGAGAGAGAGAGAGAGAGAGAGAGAGAGAGAGAGAGAGAGAGAGAGAGAGAGAGAGAGAG
>CALSCP010002020.1:0-26738 GCA_943704425.1 Ministeria vibrans ATCC 50519
CCTTGCCTCGCTCTCGACCTTCCAGCAGATGTGGATCTCCAAGCAGGAGTACGACGAGTCCGGCCCCTCCATCGTCCACCGCAAGTGCTTCTAAGCAGCAAATTGCAAACAATCCCCCCCTCTTATCTCTTAATAAACTATGTGCCACTGAAAATATTAAACGTAAAAACCAAAAGTTCAGATAAAAACAAAAATAACGAAATGAAACTTGCTGTATGAGTTCTCTATGTTTCACTCATTCGTACTCGACTTGGCCTAAACATATTGTGATTCCCCTGTAAGCTACACGGTGATCGCATTGGCGACGAGCTCATGCGAGATTGGTCAACCGAACAAGCTTTTTGTCGTGTGTGGAGGTGGTGTGAGATCATCTTGTCAATCTTGCCATCAAGTGAATCTGTCACACTGAATCAACACTTCGACAGAATAATTATTATTTCTTATTCTGGCTCTCAAACTCCCTCTTCTCTTATAATATGGCTCGGTGGGGCGAAGGCGACCCTCGGTGGCTCGTTGAAGAGCGTGCGGATGCAACCAATGTGAACAACTGGCACTGGTAAGGGTTTTTCGAGAAACTTCGATGGGCATTTCGCATGCTTTGACAAAGCAGTGTTCTCCTACGCTGCTGGGCGCGTCGCTTCACCTCCCCACCGTTGCACAACGAGGCCACATGGTCTCTCAATCGGGTCCAGCCCACTGACCGTGTGTGTGTGTCCCTTAGGTCCGAAAAGAACGCAACTGGCTGGTCGAAGACACGACTGCGCGATCTACTGCTCGGCGTGTCCGTCGAGGGCGACAATGGTGTCTCAGTGCGCATTTCAGACGTCAAGCGCCTTGAGGTACAGCCAATTCGATGTCTGATCGTTTTTTTTTTTTTTTTTTTTTGACCTTTCGCGTTTTTTCCCTTTCTGTGTCTGTCTTCCCTCTTTGTTCTCGTCACAGGGCGAAGCGACAGCCAACAATCGCAAGGGCAAGCTCATATTCTTCTACGAGTGGGACATTGTGCTGTCGTGGCGCGGCGACGGCGGGGCAGCGCACGGCGGAGCGGCAGTGGACGGCGAAGTGGCTGTGCCTGATCTGAGCGAGGAGAACGACGCAAGTGAGCTGACACTCAACGTGTCGACCAAGTCAAAATCGGATGCGACGGCTGTTGTGCTGAAGCTCATGCGCTCCAAGGGTGTCAAGGCATTGCGTGAGTGCTTTGCTGCCTACATGCGTGAGCTGCGCGAGGAGTACGGCAATGATTTGATCAAGCCATCAAGTGGCAAACCGGTGAGTAAGCTTGCCGGCGAAAAGACCCACTCGGGAGTGCTCCTCAGAGATACCAGTGATTCCAACGAGTCTCCGGCTGCGGCAGATGCGAGTGTGGCTGCTGCAAGTGCTGCGGCGGCTGCTACTGCTAGTAGTGATAGTGAGCGCGCTGTGGAGCCAAAGCCCGACGTTCAGTTTGCGACGAAAAAGTATGCGGGACGCGTCACTTTCATGTGTGCGCCTGGCGACCTATATGCGTGCCTGGTGCAGCAAGATCGAGTGTGTGCGTTTGCGCGATCGGCGTGTCAAGTGGACGCGTCTGTAGGGGGTGCTTTTGCGCTGTTTGACGGTGCTGTGACGGGTTCCTTTACTGCACTCGAAGACGGCAAGAGCATCGAGCAGCGTTGGCGCATGGCTTCATGGCCCGAGGCGCACTACAGCACTGTGACCTTGACACTGTCGCCTCACAGCGACGGAACCGAGCTCAAGCTCAAGCAGGTGGGCATTCCTGCAAGCGACTACACTCGCACTGTCGCCGGTTGGGACCAGATGTACTGGCGACCTATCAAGGCTGTCTTTGGCTTTGGGTCCATGTAAGAGAGAGAATGAGTGAGACAGATAGATATATTGAGAGACAGAGAGAGAGATCAAAGTGATCGAGTGAGAGAGAGATGTACGCGCAAGAGACCACGAGATATTTTTCGTCGATGAGTGTCAGTGACGAAAAGCGTGTGCGAGAAAGAGATTAGAGAATGGAGTATGTAGAAAATATAAAAAGACAAAACGATTGCGATTTATTTGCGGATGACAAAAGGTTGAAGATGGAAAAATGAAGATAAGTTTATTATAATTCAAGTTTATTCAACTTTTATCAATGTTCCTGCGATACATCCTAGTTGCGGTAGCCGTGTGTGCGATGGCACGGTGCAGCCTTGCTGCGTTTGACAGCATCAAGGCGTTTGAAATGCTGCAGTTTTCAAGTGCGGTCGACTGCAAGCCCGACACTCTGACCAACTGGACTTGCAAGGCCTGCGACGGCCCAGCCGCAGGGTTCCAGTACGAGGCGCTCGTGTGGCACGCGCCTACCAACACCAAGGGATTCGTGGGCTACCTTCCGTCCAAAAACCAAGCGGTCATTTCGTTTCAGGTGAGACAAAACATAAAACCCTTTTTCTTCGTTTAACGTTTGTTCTCTCTCTCTCTCTCTCTCTCTCTCTCTCTCTCTCTCTCTCTCTCTCTCTCTCTCTCTCTCTCTCTCTCTCTCTCTCTCTCTCTCTCTCTCAACGCCACACGCACTGCAACGCGACTCGTAGGGCTCCAAGGACCTTGCAAACTGGATCTCAGACCTCTACTTCTTCAAGGTGGACCTTCCGCTTCCGGGGGCGCCCAACGGCACGATGGTCCACTCGGGCTTCTTCGACGCATACAAGACAGTGCGCTCGCAGGTGCACGCCGCCCTTGCCAGCGTGCAGGCCAAGAACAAGAACAACGCCACCGTTGTTGTGACCGGCCACAGCCTGGGCGGCGCCCTCTCTGTGCTCTGTGCACTCGACTTGGCCGTCGATATGCCCCAGTTGGTCCCCAATGGTATTTCCGTCGTCAACTTTGGCTGTCCTCGCGTTGGGTACTCTCACCGTCTGTGACCCATGCTCTCACTCAACAATATCACATACTCTATGTCTAGCAACCCGCAATTTGCAAGCTACTACGAGAGCTCGGTCGGAGTCGGGCACACAATGCGCGTCGTGCACCACCATGACATTGTTCCGCACTTGCCCATGCAGACACTGGGCTTCCGGCACGAGGCGCGTGAGTACTGGCAGCACACCAAAGGTATGGAACTCTATATATATATATATATATATATATATGTGTGTGTGTGTGTGTGTGTCTGTGTATGTGTGTTTGATTTTAGCCAGTGAGTAAGAGAGTCTTTGCAGTCACTCAAAATTATTGTCTTTCATCAGATTACACTGGTCCGTCTGATGTGACTGAGTGCGATGGCAGTGGTGAAGACAAAACATGCAGTGACTCGGTAGGCACCATCCACTGGTCTGCTTTGGAACACACTCACTACCTCGGTTGGTCCGTTGAGTGTGTCGAGCACTATTAATTTACCTTACGTTCAAATGAGATGTGGTGCAATAAACTGAAACGGAAATAGAAAGAATATTCGAAACAGAAATAGGAAGAATATTGAAGTCATGAGAGAAAGTATAACTAGTGTCTTTAATCTATAGAATTTGTGTGTTGTCAAGCCAAGCGTCTACTCCATCGCCCGTCTGAACTGGATGGCGACGACGCGCTGATCGCGACGACTCCTCACTAGCCAGAGAAGTGCAAAGGGTTAGAGTTTCAGGATTCGGGTTGGGGTTAGATAATTTGCACCTGCTCATTTTTCCGCGTCTGAGACTCTCTGTCTGCAACAGCTCCTTTGGAATGATTCTCTGTTCATCAAAGCGAGGAAACACTTTCGGGGCCAACAGCTCAACTGTCTCCCGAACGCGCTTGACCAAATGAGCGCGTTGGACAGTCAGAGCATGTTTGCCGTGTGTGGTGTGTGAGGCGCTGAGGGATGCACTGAGTAGTGGCGCAAGAGCACTCGCACGCCGGAACAGAGATTTGAGGCGGATTGAGCTGAATGGGAACCCGATTGAAGGAATTAGAACCGAAACAATAGAAAATATTGAGTGCGTGTGTATATATATGTGTGTGTTGTGTAGGGTACAAAGGGTGTAAAAAGGAGCAATATTGGCAAAGAAATATTGAGATTTAAAGAAGGTTTAAAAGTCGGAATAACACGCCAAAATGGAAATGTGATCAAAATACGCACGGTAAATAAATAATTAATAATAATAAAAATAATTATTATTATAATAATATTATTATTAATAATAATAATAATTAATAATCATATTGAATGTGTTGTGTTTACCTTATGAATGAGATAATTGGGTACAAAATGGCCCACGCAGCAATGAGTAAAATCTTCTCATTGTACGACCACTCAGCTAAGAAAAGAACAACAAATAAATTTATTGTTATTATTATTATTGTTGTTGTTTTTAGTATTATATTTTTATAGGTTTTAGGAAATGGTCGTACGAAAGAAGCTTGAGTAAAAGACAAAAGCAGAAAAAAGCGCGCAGGTGAAACAATAAGCAATGGGGAGGACAATGAGAGCGGAAAGGAGTTTCCACGAGGCAATAACGTCAAGTGCTTTGACTTTGACGGTGGACGAGCGAAGCGCCTCGTTGGCCTTGTACAGGGCAATGAGGCGCACAGGAAGACCGCCGAGGGCTGCCAGGAGAGCACCTGGAAGGGAGGCAGAGACGTATTTGTAGGGTCAAAGGGAGGTTAAAGTTAGGAATACACTGATAGGGATACACTTGACGTAATGACACACGAGTGAGTCTGACCTGGTGCCAACACAATGGCCATCAAAAGCACAACCACACACTGAAACAGTAGCTGAAGTGCGGCTGACAAGCGCGACTCACGCATGACAGTCAGCTTTCGAACCTACACCACAAGCCCGCAGCACAGTCAGAAACGTTTGTGAGAACGAATGTTCAACACAGCGTGTTGTTGAGACTGACTTGTTCATCAGAGTAACCACTGAGCTGTAAGTTTTGCACGTAATCCGCCACTTCTGCCCTCATTTCATCATATTCCGCAGTCCCTTCCAACTTCTCATGTCCCTAAAACCACAGGCAGTCAGTCAATCTCAAGCCACTTTCACTCGCTCACACTTGCTCCCTCAGTCTCAGGTCACATTTAAACCACATTCACCCAAATCATTAAAATATTTTAATGCGTTAAAATAATTAAAATTATTATTATTGTTATTATTATTATTATTATTATTATTGTTGTTGTTGTTATTATTATTATTATTATTATTATTATTATTATTATTATTATTATTATTATTATTATTATTATTATTATTATTATTATTATATTTTATTATTATTATTATTATTATTATTATTAATTATTATTATTATTATTATTATTATTATTATTATTATTATTATTATATTTTATTATTATTATTATTATTATTATTATTATTATTATTATTATTATTATTATTATCATTATTATTATTATTATTAGTATATTGTTATTCCTTTACCTGATTGAAATTGTGACAGAGCGCCGCATATCGTTCCGGAGACAATCGGCATTTGTCCGGTCGATACAATCGCAATGTCATATGAAGAACCTAAAAATCAATCAAAACCAAACACTATCAGTGTATTGTTTTGCTTGTTACTTTCATCGTTTCAAAATCTGCAGTGCGTAAAAGGGAATTTTCAAGTGCCTCTCGAGTGGAACTGAGTAACTCTGAAATGGCAGTGCGTTTGCTAAAACAACAACAGGTGTAAAAACAGCCTTTTTACTTCGCTTTGCCTACTTTGTTTTGTAGAGCTCAATGAGCTCTTCTGTAATGCGAATGGGCGGTCCAAATTCAACAATAACCCGACTGCGAAATCTGTGTCCGTGAAAGTAATTCAGTCCTAAGAGATGAAAACATACAACGCAGACGACAAAAAGTGAGGTGTCGCATCATTTGTAAAAGGGTAAACAACACACATATGGCATTGTTGGCATCCTCTGTACAAGGCTAAACAACACATAAACGACATCCTTTGTAAAAGGGTAAACAACACGTCATATAATTATGGCATCCTTTGGAACAAGGGTAACATAATACAATATAAGACACAACATTAAGCATTATTACCACAAGGGACAATCGTGACCGCCTTTGCACCGTTGACCATTGCACCAAGGGCCATCAGAGCAACTCCCGCTTTGAGAGGCAACATCTTCACATTGTCATGCGATCCTCCTGAACAAACAACACACACAAAACGACGTTTTAACATTTTTTGTTTCGTTTTCTCTCTCTCTTTCTTTCTCTTTCTCTTTCTCTATTTCTCCCATTCACTCTGAGACCTTCTGGGAAGATGCCAATGGCTCCATTGTTCTTGAGCTCGTCCCACACGCTGGCGTAGACGCTGCTCTGATCGACCTTGGCGGTCCATTTCCACTGCGCCGTCGTCGCCATCTGCAGCGGCGCCCCCAGCGCCTCGGCGGCGTCGTCGCGGCGCGCATGCAGCAGGGTGTCTGATTCCACCGACAGGACGCGCAACGACACGCCGCCAACAGCAAGGGCGTCGCCGGCGTTGAGCGTTGATCGGAAGGCCGTTGCGGTGCCGTGAACTTGGTCGCCGTCGACGCGGATTTCGCCCTTGCCCGCCTTGGCGAGGTCCTGCGCGCGTGCGACGGGGATGCAGCTGAGCATCTTGGCCAGGTGGCCTATAATGGGGCGGTCGTAGCTCTTCTGGGCGACGAGGAACTTGGGCTGCGGGAGGGAAGGGCGGTGAGCGGGGCAGGGGCGCACGGCGGGGGCACGACAGGCGCAACGCACTCACCTTGCGGTCGCACACGGAGGCAACGCATCGCCGCAGAAGAATGCCATCAATGAACTGGTTGTTGTGGTTGCCGACGTAGACAACGCCGCCGTCGTGCACGCAGTTGTCGGCGCCCACAATGTCGACATTCGAGAAGAATAGCCCCACAAAGACGCCCAGAGCCGAGTCGACAACCTCTGATATCATCCGAGCGAGTTTTTCAATCACAGATGTGTAAAATATTTAATAGTGACAAATTACAAAGTACATACGAAAGGCAGAATGATCTTTGGTTCCCACATGCGCACTTTCTGTGCCGCGCCAAAAGCAATCCGGGTGTGGTGGATCGCATGGAAGTACTCTTACGGTAGAGATGGGGTACAGCTGCGCAGCAGTAACGGCACCAATCTCGCCTATCGACTCGTTTCCCTTATCAACATAAAAATTTATGGTCAAATGTCGGAACAAATAACAGACTGAGTTAACTCACCGATGTCATTTTTTTTTCTTCAGTGTGCACTCCGAAGCGAACGTACTTTGTACCGCGTACTCTGTACCGCGTACCCCCTCACCATGCTTCTGTACCTTGCGCCGCTCGTTGCGCTCACATGCCTATTGAGTACGTTTTCGCTCTTTCGCTCTTCGATTTGACGACGTCAGCAATTGAATTTGATCAGAACCCACGACTCCTCTTCTTTGCTCTTCCGCGCCTCCATCCCCTCCGTTTGATTCGATGCCCTGTCTGTGTTGTTGTCATGCGACTCCCGCCTCCGTAACTGCGCGACGCGTCGATATTTTTTGCACAAGAAGAAAGCATTTCCAAAAAAAATTCGGTTTTCTGTAGGTCTGGTAACGGCAACGACTGTTAGCGTTTGCGGCAACGGTGGCACTGAGGTTGATCAGGCGTGTGGGCCGCTGGTGCACGACAGCTGGGGCGGGGCGGGGTCAAACGAGACTCCACAAGTCGTTTCGGTCGACAATCTGCGAGACGTTGCCTTTATCGCCTCAATCTCCGACGCGGACTACCCCTCGGCGGCCGGCTCGCGTGCCTTCCTGTCCACATACAACATGACGTCGTCTGAGCTGATCCGCCAGCAAAAGTTCCATCCGACTATACCGAACAATGACCGTCCAACCGCACTGCTGTCACACCCGCTCACACCGCGCCTCGTCATCGCCTCGCTTCTCCCGTCACGCGACACCTATGTCTCCGTCATTGACTGGCTCAACGATCCACTTGGCGGAACCTCCTTCGACCTGTAACAAACACTTTCAAACTGCACAAAAACCCCCCCAAACTCAAAAGTTCCCCTCTTCTTAAACTTCTTCTCATTTCAATTTTTCAATTTTTTAGTCCAACAAATGTCACGGCACTCGCCAGTGTCAACAACAACACGCTGGTTCTCCACACCCAAGGCTCCGGCCCCTACAACGTGATGCTCAGCTGGCTCGACGAGATTGATGGTGTTCTGACTGGCGACATTGCCCTCGCTCTCAACGTCCCCGACTTCATCTACTCGTACGGCCTTGCCGTCGACGAAGAGCACCAGATTGCGGTCGTCTCGGTCGCGACAGACCAGTTGCTGCATGGCGACGCTGCTCACGGTGGCATTGACACCGTGCTGTATCGTGTCAACCTCGACACGAGCGCCGTCGAAGCAACCCTCCAGTTTGGCAATGCAGACGATCAGTGGCCTGCGCTGCGCCACTCTGTCGTGCTCCTCCACGATCGCAACGCCATCTTTGTCTCGGGCTACTCCGGCGGCGTCCTCTATGGCCAGTCTCCGCCCATGGGCCATGACGTCTTTGTCATGAAACTCACCCTCGATCTGCAGCTCCTTTGGTTCCAATACATTGAGGCGCCCATCGCACACACCATCACCACCGCCATGTTCTACAGCAGTCACCAGCGTCTGCTCTACGTCGACCTGCTTGATCCCTCCGACTCGGTGACCCCCAAGCTTGTCTCCGTCAACGTCGACTACGGCGTCTCTGAGAGCACTCCGGCGCCCATTGACCTCTCAGACCCGCCCGTCACATTCACCCTCACCACTCACAGTGTCCTCTTTATTGGCAGTATCCTCATCCCATCTCATATTTCCCTCATCTCCTATTGCCTTCCCTCCATTAACACCTGCGAGTGTCCTCTTGGCTACGCCGGCGTCGACTGTACCTCACTCTCCACTTGCTCGCCTCATACCTCTGCCTGCACCAACAGCGGCTCCTGCGCCGACTCCCTTACCTGCCACCCTGAGACAACCCTCTACACCGGCACAAATTCTACCCAGTCCCGCAGACCCTTTGTGTCCCTCACTTCATCGCTTCTCTACCTTGCCGATCACCAGTATCATCCCCCGTCAGACTCCTACTTTACCCTCGTCCGCATCTACAACCCATCCAACATGTCTCTCCTCCAAGACCGTAAACAACAAAAAAATCAAAAAAAAATCACACTGTCCACATATGGTCACTAAAACACGCAAATTTTCTATAATTTTATTATGTAGACAACTTCACAATCACCCCTTCCCTGGCACTCTCTGCGAGCACCTTCTCCACCGCTCCCGACCAGTTCATCTTTGGATATGAGACGGGCTCTCTGCCGCTCGTCACTTGTCGTATCATTGTGTATCGCTTTGATCCCCCTTCTGTTTTGGATGTCGCGTAAGACTTTCACACACGAACACACGAACACATCTCACTCATTTGTTCTTGTTGTTGTTCCTCTTTCTCTTTGTTTCTCCCTCCTCTTTCCTACTCACTTTGTTTCTTTCTTTCTCCTCTCTCTTATTTGTTGTTGTTTCTCACTTTGTTTCTCCCTTCTCTTTCCCACTCACTTTGTTCTTTCTCTTCCCTCCTCTCTCTCTTTCACTGTCCGGTTGTAGTATTGTTCCTGGCTCACAGAATCTTCGCACTATAATGTTCAACAAAGATCAAAACGAAATCATCATTATTCTCAATTCAGACGGTATCCAAAAACAATACTCACTCTACTATTATACTATTACTAATAATTATTCTTTTTTCACTGACACACAAAAAAAACTATATAGCGGATCGGTTTGAATTGAGCGGCGCTGTGTCCAACACATATTATGCGTACATTGCGGTGCTCTCGGGTGACAACGGAGCGCTCTTGCGAGCGAATCGGTTTGGTGGAGGGGGGGGAGAGTCGCTCAGGGCGGGTGTATTGGATGGCGGAAGTCTGTTTTTGTGTGGCGAGTCGTCGTCGGCACTCATTGAGGGTCATGAGAATGCAGGAGGTGGTACTGACGCCGTGGTTGTGAGGATGAATGCAACCACGCTTGAGGTGACAGCAACGCGTTTTTTGGGCTCGTCTGGTCTTGATGTGCTCAAAGGGATTGTTGTTGACGTGGAGGACAATGCCGTCTACGTTGTGGGCTACACGCAGGGCGACTTCCCAGAGTATCAAGCATACGGCAACGATGCTCAGAACGTGTTTGCTGCGCGCCTCTCACTCGACCTTGAAGTGGTCTGGCTGTCCATTCTGGGCGACACCGAGCCCACTTCGTCGATGCGCTTTGGTAATGGTATTGCCGTTGACTCGTCCATTGGCTACGCGTACATTACAGGAGCCATCCAGGGTGCTACCATTGATGGTCTCTTCATCACCCTCGGCTCGCACGCCGGCAACACGATCAGTACCGAGATTGACACGGACGGTGGCAACACCATTGGCTACTCCATCGCGGTCGACCTTGCTTCCCACTCGGTCTACCGTGCCTCGACGGTCCAAGCAAATACGCCTCCCATCTACGAAAACACCAAACTCCAGTCGACGTGCATTCTTTCCGAATTTACCAGCCAATGCGCGTGCTCTTCGCCTTACCGCTCGTCCGCCTGCGAGAATACCCCTTGCACCCCGACCAATCCCTGTGCGAACGGTGGCACCTGCGAACCCGTTGACTCAGCCCTGTTCATTTGCCACTGCGATCGCGATCCCGAATACGGCGGCAAATACTGCACCGACTCAACATGTCCGTCGTGCAACGCCGGCGTATGCTTTGCTCCCCGTTCGACCAGCGTCGCCACAACTTCACCTCTTTGGACAAGTGCCACCAGTGGCACCGGTCTCCGCACCAACAGCCACATCTTGGCAGGCAATGGCTTGGACAATCTCTTGTTTGCCGCCGAAATCGACGGCTCTACTTCATTTGCCAATATCAACGCGGACGGCGAGAGCACTGTCGTCTGGGGCTACCTCAGTACGACCAGCGGCACTCTGGGCACACTTTTCACGCCCGACCTTCCATCCGCTACCGACGTCACTCTCGTCGACGTTATCCTGGCGAGTGCAGTTCTCTCTGATTTCGCCTACTTTGTCGTGCTACAGACGTCCTCCGACTCGATTTTCTTGGAGCTTGACGTTGACTTACAAGTGACCACTGAATTTCAAATGTAAGAGCAAACTCCAAGTTCGCTGTTCGTGTGTTCTCATTGTTTTTCATGTGGATTGTAGTCCTCTCCGTGTCACTGCCATCGATTCGGCTTTGTTCAACTTTATCCTCTGGGGAACTTCTTCAGGTAGCACGAAAACATTTTCCCAAACAACCCCTCCTCAAAACTCTCTCACAGACTCACTCACACACACACACCCACTTACACACACTCACTCACCCCTTCTCTTACACATTCAACAAACTTTTTCACTCACGCACTCGCACGCACTCGCTATTTGTAGTGGACGTGTACGGTGAAACGAATCAAGGCGGTGACGACTCCTACGTGGTGCTCATGTCCCCGATTTCCGGTTTCGTGAGCACCATTCCAATTTTTTCCCCGTCGGGTGGCTCCGACTCTGTCCGTGTGTCGACCTTTCTTTGGCAGTCGCAGATGTCGTATGCGGCGGGAATCACCAACGGTGATCTGGGCGGCGCTCACGTGGGCCTCAACGACATCTTTGTTGTGCAGTACTCGCGCACACAAGATGCTATTGTTGCCTTGGGTCATGTAGGGAGCACTGGCGAGGATGTGTGCACGAGTATTGTCCTACATGGCACTGTAGGCACTGTCTTTGTCGCTGGCTACACTACCGGAGATTTCCCTGCCTTTGGCCAGAGCTCCATGGGCGTACAGTCGGCTCTCTTGGTCACCTTCACCGACACGCTGCAGCTTGTCGATGTAAAAGTGTTCTCGGGCAGTGGCAGCACCAGCAGCATGCACGCGGTCAGCCTCGTCGTCGACCCCTCGTGGCATCTGCTCTACATGGCCGCTTCGATCGTAAACAACACTGCAAATCCCTCAAGCGAATCGGCCATTGTGTATCAGCTGAATGCGGTGACGAGCGAACTGCTGGGTCAGACAGTTCACTACGAAGACCCACTCGACCTCGACTATTACCGCGTGGGCAATCTCTTCCTGGACACACTCACCCACGATCTCTATCAAGTGGGTACGTTGGGTCACGACACCCTCGCCCAGTTTGTTGTTAAACCCACTTTCAATTTGAGCGACATCGACACGGGCAACGCCAGTTGTGCCTGCCCCCCGAATTCCTCTGGCGACCAATGCGAAGTGAACGCATGCGACACACAGCCGTGTTTTCACGGCGGTACATGTGTGCCGGTCCTCACGTCGTACACTTGCACGTGCGCCGAAGGTCTCTACGGCGATAACTGCGAGTACTCGACACTATGTGGTCTCTGCGGTGCGGTCGAGTGCATTACGGCGCGCAACTGCACCAATCCAGTCGATGCGCTTCTTTTCGTCAAGTCCGTCAGTGTGCCCCTGGGCAAGCCTCGTGCGCAAATTATTTGGTCAGACACCGCCGAGGACGTTCTCTTCTTTGCCGGCAACATTAAGGAGGACGAGGTCTGGCCCTCCATTGGCAAGGCCTCACACGACAGCGTCGTCTGCAGTCTCATGGACGCTTCCTCCGGCTCCCTTCAGAAGAGTACTTACCTTCCCGAGTCCGATATTCACCAGATCGTCAACACTGTCCGTCGAACCATTGCCGGAGTCTCCACCTACTACGTCCTCTCAGCATACGGCGTGGCTGCCGTCGCCGCTCGCATCGACATTCTAGATGAAACTCTTGATGAGCTCAACTCTCTCACTTTGTACGTCAACCTCATAATAATTTGCCCTTCCTTATTCTGTTGCATAGGTCGCCAACTGGAGGATTCTACGCCACCGATATCTTCTACAACTCAGCTGAGGATCGTTTAGTTTTGTTTGCGTATTCAACAGGTCTATTTTAACAACCAGAGAGAGAAAAAAAAATTGCCCACTCATGCATTTTCCTTTATATTCAGCCAACGCTGTGTATGGTATTGGAAACAATGGCGGAGAAGACGCGTATATGCTGATCATCGAACCGGGGACCCTGGCCATTTCGACGATTCTCAACTTTTACTCTGCATCGGGTGACGATGACCGGCTGCACCACGGAGTGGTCGATGAGACTTCCGAGTACATCTATGGCGCTGGTGATACCTTTGGGGATTTGGGTGGCGCTGCATTGGGCGCATCCGATGTGTTTGTGGTGAAGATGCATGCGTTGAATGGATCGCAGGTTGCCATTGCCAAGGTTGCGTCGACACAGATGGATAGCGCGTCGGCTATAGCTGTCGACACTGTCGCAGGCTTTGTCTTTGTTACCCTTACTTCGTTGGGTGACTTTCCTCAGTTTGGCTTTGAGTCGCTGCCCAATCAGATGAACGCCTATTTGGCCATCTTCACGTCAGTCGATCTTACTTTGGTGGGTCTGAAACGGTCCATTTTCGAGCGGGGTGGCTCACAGGCACTGGCGCTCGATATTGACCACACACTCCATGTGGTCTACATGGCCACGCTTCGCACTGACGAGAGTACCAACGTCTCACACAGTGCTATACTTCAGTACAGCACGCTGACTGGGACGTTGACCTCGGAGGAAAGTTACTTTGACGACGATAACACCGTTGGCTACGTCATTGTCGACGTGTTGGCAAACACGGTGAGCAAGACATTCATTGAGGTGGGCTTGAACTACATCCCTATCACGTTTGAAACCGAGTACTACTTCTCGGAGGAGTGTCAAGTTCCCGATTTGTACGAGACCAATCAGTGTTTCTGTCCCTTGGGCACCTCCGGAGCCTTGTGTGAGGTGGACGCTTGCAGTTCCAACCCCTGTCTCAATGGTGCCACTTGTGTCGCCGACTTGGGCTTGTTTACTTGTATTTGCTCGGCGTCGCACACGGGTGCCCTCTGCGACGAGTGTTTTGGCTGCGGCGAAGCCACTTGTGCCGACCTACGCTCGTGTAGCAACTCCTCCGCGGCACCTCTTTGGGTCAGCACGACAGCCAACACCGGCCTTCGCAACAGCCTTGCGCGTCTCCAACGCGGCATCAACGCTAGCGAACTCTTTTTTGCCGGTAGTATTGCGAATGGTGTGAGCTGGTACGACGACACCCCCGCCTCGCAAACGTCCACCGTTTACGCCTTTATTGATTCCGTCACTGGCACACCCACATCGACGGGCCGCATTTTCTCGCCCACGTACCACACGCTCCAAAGCATTGCTGTGCGCTCCGTTGCCTCCACCGCCCGCTACTACATTCTTTCTCAGTTGTTCACGGGTCCTCACTCGATTCAAATTGACGTTCTTGACACAAACCATGCTTTTGTCGAGACCCGCCCATTGTAAGGCAGTATCCCAAGGTCCCAAGACAAGACATGTCCACTCACTCTCTCTCTCTTTCTGTTTCTTTTTGTTTGTTTTTTGTTATAGTTCCGACACTGGTGCAATCTTTGGCAGTCGAATTTTGTACAATTTCGAGCGAGATGAGATCATTCTTCTTCTCTCGTCAGACAGTATGGAAACAACAACGGAACAAAAGACTATAGACTTCAAATAATACTAATAATTAATAATTATTTTGTTTTCTTCTTTCATTTTTTAGCGGCCAACTTTGAGGGCTTCTCAAATCAGGGCGGAACCGACGCGTACATTTTGACCATGGACGCGTTGACGTTTGTGAGTAGTCGGACGCAGTCGCTGCATTCGGATGCGGATGACTCGTTCAAAGCGGCGTGTCTGGATGAGACGTCGACCTATCTGTATGTGGCGGGTGTTACCATGGGCGATTTGGGCGGTGCTCATGTGTCGTCGACGGACTCGTATGTAGCCAAGTTGCATGCGGGGAATTTGACAGTGATGGCCACGACCAAGTTTGCGGGACAGTCAACGGATTTTCCCGAGGATATTGTGGTGGACTCGACGACGGGACTTGTCTTTGTGGTGGGCACAACCTACGGTGACTATCCCGACTTTGGACTGATGGTGGACAACCAGCGAGCGGCAACGCTTGCCATTTTTTCGTTGGACTTGAAACTTCTCGAGGTGAAATTTCCCATTAGCTTTGGTGTGTCGCGTGGCGTTGCCATTGACATTGATCCAATCTTGCACATTGCGTACATTGCTGCGTCGCACACGAGCAACGATCAGGACTACACAACGGAGCACGGCGTTGTCGTGCAGATGAGCACGGCAAACGGTAACATTCTCGGGCAGACGACACATCGTGATGACGTACCCGACATGCTGTACTACCGCATCTGTGACGTGGTTGCCAACAGCGACGAGCACACAGTCCATCAGATGGGCGTCTACGGTCTCAACGCGATGGCCGACTTTGAAATGACCACCGAGTGTCGTTCGTCGGCGGCTCAGGAGAATCTCTCGTGTGTGTGTCCTTGGGGCACCAGTGGCGACGCATGCGAGGTGAGTTCCTGCAGTTCGAGTCCGTGCCAGGGTCCGAGCAGCAACTGTTCCGACAACTATGGTGACTACGTGTGCTCTTGTGGCACAGGCTACACCGGCACCCAATGTGAGATCTCCGCTTGTGATTTGGGTGTCTGTGGTGTCAATGCGGTATCGTGTGCCATGAACGTTGACGGCTCATTTATGTGCCAGTGCGACGCGTTGCACACGGGCAACTTGTGCCAACACTCCGCATGCTCATCAGACTGTGGTGCTGGCGAGTGTTCAACGCCACAGTTCTGCAACGACACGGATGGCGGGGCGGCTGCATCACTGTGGACGAGCGAGTCTACAGGCAACGTATTTCGTGGACCCAGTCGCATCATTGAGGGTGCGCAACCCAACCAAGTGTTTCTCTTTGGTACCATGCAAGCCGGTGGTGAATGGTTTGATACTGCCGTTGCGACCCACCGGAGCGTTGTGTACGCACTCTTTGATTCGCAAACCGGCGCAACCATTGGCTCAAGTCGCATGAACGCCTCTGGCCTTGCCTCCATCGACTGCGACATTGCCGATTGTGTCCTGCAGAACAGTTCTAGTAACTACTATCTTCTTGCGCGTGCCCAGACCGACGGTTTCATTGCCATCCTCAGCGGCGTGACGCTCAACACCATTAGCATCAAATTCTTGTATGTGAAGAGAGGGAGAGACGGAGAGGGAGAAAAATGTATTAATGACGGTTGTCCTTTCATCTTTTAGTACTTCTGCTGAGATGGTCAGCTTGGAAGTGCACAATCTGATGTACAATCCCAATGAGAATATTTTCCTCATGACCGTTTCCACTCAAGGTACACACCACCCTCAATTATGAAACATTCTAACGCGCTGTTTTTTTTGTTTTAAATGTTTTCTTTTTGCATAGCGACAAACTATGAGGGAAAGATCAATCAAGGAGGATACGACGCGTACGTCCTTGCGCTGGCTCCAGTGTCGCTGAGCATTGTTGGAGTGACGCAAGTTTACTCGAGCGACGGATACGATGATAAGTTTGCGACGGCGTGTCTGGATGAGGCGGGTGTGTATGCGTATGCGGCAGGAACGACACGGGGTGATCTGGGCGGTGTTCAGGCTGGCGTAGAGAATGTGTTTGTGGTCAAGCTGCACGCTGTGAATGGATCTGTCGCGACGCTTGGCAAAGTGGGATCGACTGCGTTTGATGTGACGACTGGTGTGGCTGTCGACACGTCAAGTGGACTGCTGTTTGTGTCGGGTCACTCGACGGGCTCCTTCCCTGCCTTTGGCCTTGTCGCCACGGGCAGTCCCACGGCCATGCTTGCCATCTTTTCTGTCCACTCCCTCCAACTTCTTGACGTGCAACTCATGGTGGGTTCGACGCAAAGTCGCGGTGTTTCCTTGGCTGTCGATCATGCACTTCACACAGTTTTTCTTGCCACGGTGCAATGGCCTGACCTCGCGGACGATCAAACTCAATACGGTCGCCTTTACCAGTTGAGCAGTGTAAGTGGCGTGGAGAGGGGCCACGTGGACTTTTCAAGCGACCAAACTGACGGCGAGTACTACCTGTTGAGCGATGTGCTTGTCGACAGCATGCACCACACTGTGCTGCACACGGGAAGTCGTGGCAATGTGAGCGCACCTGGACAAATCACGGTGTCAACCATGTGCCAGGAGGAATATCGCTCGATCGCGTTGGCCCAGTGTGTCTGTCCATTCGGGCTAAGTGGCACTGCCTGCGAACTGGATGTGTGTCACACAAGTCCCTGTAGCAACAATGGCACGTGTACGTCCACGGTTTACAACCTGTACACATGCGAGTGTGCCACGGGTTACTTTGGCGAAGGTTGCGAAGAGTCGCTGTGCGACATGAACCCGTGTAGTGCTGGTGCGGTGTGCACTATTGGAGGCCGCACACCCGAAGACTTGTTTACCTGCACGTGTGCGTCGGGCTCGTCCGATCCCACGTGCTACGCAGCCGATTGTGCCGATATTACGTGTGGTCCGGGTACATGCAGTCATCTGTCGACATGCAGCAATATTGGCAATGTGACCGACTTGAACATTGGGAGGCAGCCTGGCAATGGGCCGTACAACGACCCTCTCGCGTCCGTTCGCACCTTTGTCACCAGTGACGAACGCCTCTTTGTCGCCACCTCCGTCGCGCCTGGCTCGGTGTGGTACACTCAGCCCGCGTCTTCTGTGTCTACAGTGGTTTGGTCGCTACTGGACAGCCACAACGGCGACCACATTGAGTCGCACACAATCGTCGTGGGTGATCCTTCAAACGCGACACTGCACGACGCCACGCCAGACCCCACCAATCCAAACGAGTTTTTCCTCTGTGGCTCACTCGCCCAACAAGATTCTACCTCCACCTCCTCCTTTGTCTACCTCTCCTCTTTGAACACCACTCTCATTCTTGACCAGGCTCTTGGAGGCACTTCGCGCGCTCAAAGTATCGCCTACGAACCCCTCTCCAAAATGCTCTTCATTGCCATCAACTCCAAAAGTACGGACAAAATTGCGTTAAATTTGTGTAGACATGGCTTAACATTAATAAATTTGTTTTTGTGTGTGCACTTGTTAATTTTATAGATGGAAATTTTACTGGAATGGACACAGATGGCAGCTGGAATATTGTTGTGGTGGCGTACAACACCAGTCGGCGGGCGGAGGAGCAGGTGTGGATGATTGGCACGAATGGAACGGACCAGTTAGTGAGTGGGGTGGCACTTGCGCCGGACGGCACGTCGCTGTATGTGCTCGGCACTAGCAATGGTGCCATTGACGGTCTTGAGAATGCGGGTGGAAGAGATATAATTGTGTATCATTTGGACGCGCAGACGGGCGTGACACTAAACAAGCGAGTGTTTGGAAGCAATGCAAATGATGAGGCGGGCGACCTTGCAGTGGATGCCACGAGTGGCGATGTATACATCTTGGGCACTTCAGCAGCGTCGTTTCCCGCGTACGGTGTGTATGGCACGGGCACGCCAAAAGCTGTTCGCATCAAGACGGATGCAAAGCTCAACGTGCCAAGCCTGTATTTGTTAAGTGCTCTCGGAATGTTGACCCAAGGGCACTCGATCATGATTGACACCACACTGCGCACTCTCTCGTACGGACTGCTGGGCATTCCTTGGTCGGGCAGCAACTCGGTTGTTGTGAGTGTCTTTGATCTTTCCACCGATACCTATCTGGACCAACTTGTCGTGTCGACACCTGCCCACTCGTTTCATGCCATCACTGTGAATCCCCAAACGCACGCCATCTACACAGTGTATGATCGACAGGACTTGACAACTCAGACCCTGCTGCGGATGGAAATGTTCTGTCCCGCACAGGCTGTCGAGTCCATGTGCTTGTGTCCGCCAATGCTGGGCGGACCGAATTGCAGTGAGCCAATTGTGTGTCTCAACGGCGGTGCGTTTGTGGATGACGTGTGTGAGTGCACGCTTGTCTTCGAAGGTGCACAATGTGAGCTGGTAAAGAGCACCGCGGCGGTGTTTTTGGCCCTGCCGTCGAATCCTGATGACAAGGCTGCGGCCCTTATTGATGCTCTTGTCAATGCGACCACTATCAATAACGAGACGCTCACTGTGTTTGCCGAGGTGTTTTCCAACTTGACGACCGACACTCTCAGCTCAATATCGACTGCCTCGCTGCTCACGGTCATGACTAATCTTGTTGAGGGACTGCCTGATTTGTCCGAGGCCTTGCCTGCGACGCTGGGGCAATTTGCAGATACGTTTGACACATTACGCACTCTTGATACTCTTTCCGATGTGCTTCGTGCACCTGAGCGGCCAACACCCGCTCTCTTGCTCGAGTCTGTGTCTAAAGCAACCGTACGACTGCCGAACGCGTCTGAACCGACCTCGTCGTCCTGTGGACAGATTCGACGTGTGCAGTCGAACAGTGGTGCGTTGGCGATGTCGGCTGTGTCATTGGAGCGTGCCACGACCGACACGCTTTTGATGACACTGCAGAGCGGCGGTCCGTCCTCGGGCGTGACACTGTCGCTGTCGTCGTCCACCTCCGATGCCGTGTTTGAGTCAGGGAGCAACTGCACGCGACTCGTGATCAACACGTTGCAGTCGAGCGACACTTTCTTTCAGCCGTCAGTGCGCGCTGTGCGCAGCGCCATTGCGACAGCGACCTTTGTCGATGTGTCGCTGCCAAACCCTTTGCCACACAATGGCACGGTGAGCGTGGTCTTTGATGTGGCACGCAATGCGGACGTGGACGGGCCTGAGCCGACGTGTGTTGCGTGGAATCTAACCAGTCGTGAGTGGGACGCCAGTGGCTGCAGCTTGGTTGCGTACGAAGGCACAAATGTGACTTGCACGTGCGCTCATATGACAAATTTTGCTGTCGTCTTTGACCCATACCGCCCCGAATCAAGCACGACGGCGGTGCTCACAGCCGTGTCGTACGTCGGCGTTGCGCTGGCCATTTTCGGCAGTGCTTCGGTGCTGTTTGTGTACGGGTCGCTTCGGAAGCTGCGCACGCGACCGCTCGTGCTCATCATGTTGTGCTGTGCTGGCATTCTCGCCACCGAGACGATGTTTGTCGTGGACGCAGTGAGCTCGGGCGCATCATCACTGGGCCGTGGAGGGTGCTTCGCGCTCGGTTTGCTGTTGCACTACGCCATGCTTATGCAGTTTGTGGCCCTGCTCATGGTTGGCGCGGGCTTCCACTATCTTCTTCACGACGCCAAGCACCTCACTGCGCCCATCATTTGGCGTCTGGTTTTGATTGTGTTTGCTGTGCCCTTTGTGCTCATTGCAGTCTATGTTGTGGTGTATGCCGTATCGCCTTCGCTGAACACACTCGATGCGTATGTCAATGTGTTGAGTGGCAGCAGCAATGCGACCACTGCCTTTTGCTTTGTGCCCAGTGGCGTGTCGATGTGGGTGACGGTGGTGGCGCCTGTGGCGATTGTTCTTCTTACGAACATTGTGCTCTACATACGCATTACGCTGTCGATGCGACGTCAACAGAAATTGGTTCCTGAGCGTGCGCGCTCCAGTCGCGTTGGTGTGTTCATCTCACTTGCGGTGCTGTTGGGCGTCACCTGGCTGTTTGCCTTCCTTGTCATAGCGATTCGCTCGGTGGTAGTTCAGTATGTCTTTGTCGTGTGCAACGGCTTCCTGGGCGTCTTCCTCTTTGTAAAGTACGTGACGTTGCCCAAGGTACGCCATGGCTTCCGTGAGCTTATTTCCACCTGGCGACGCGGTGCGTCCACGTCCAAGACACTCTCGAAGACGAGCAAGAGCACTGGTGGTGGTAGGCGCGGCCGCCGTGGTGGTGGTGGTAGTGGAAGCACCCCATCGTTGCCCATGTACACTCCTGGTCGCATTCACAACAACAAAAATGGCAGCAGCAATGACAACCTCAACCATACGACGACCGCTTTATCTTCGAGTGGACGCGGTGGCGAGCGACGTCTGAGTGATGACGAGTCGGTCTCAAGTGGAGTACTTTCGCCCATGATGGGCCGTCGTGCCGGTGATGGCAGCAGCAGCGCAAGAAGCACCCCATCATCACCAACGATGCTTTCGCCGCTTGCGCGATCCTCGCGTGGCCGCACGAAAGTTGGTAGCTCGGCCATGTCGGTTATGCTGCCGCTGCGCATGCCCAAGGGCCGTGCACCAGCCAGCTCGTCGTTCTCATCGGGCGACCGCCCTGCCCGACCCGAGCACACTTCGAGCGAAAGTGGACACACAAACAGTCTCTCAAGTGCCAAGGGTAGCAAGAAGACGCGCCAGTCGCAAATGACTTCCATTCACGCCGTACACACCTTGGCTTCGATGTCTTCGGACGGCTCCGAGTGGATCGGCTGCTGGGACGACCCTTCAGCTTCCCATAGCGGCGCTGACGGCCTCTCGATGACCTTGCGCTCGCTCGCCAACTCGACTGGTCCAAATTGTTCCGGACTCTTCTCTGACGTGGCCGACGACGAGATAATTGAGATGGATGGCGATATGTCAAAGCAGTACGCAACAACAATACCAACTACTATTTATGTACAATTATTGACCTCATTAATTGTGATTGTGTGTGTTTTGTAGGCTGATTTATTCTCGTGTTGATTCACCGTTGACCTTTTCACGAAGTTTCGCGGTTGGACAAGATCCACTTGACGACAGTCGTAAGTGTGTTTGTTATATTATTCCAATGGTATATGAATTGAGTGGTGTATGATCTGTTTTAGAAAATTCGTCGTGGATCTTTGACGGTGGCGCTAGTAGTCGTGCGATACTGTCACCGTCTGGGCCGCACCTTGTCTTTGATGGTTGGGTGGACGATTCAAGTGAAGCACTGTAAAATGTATACTTTGTACCGTTTGTTTGTTTGTTTTGTGATCGTTTTGAATCAGTCAATATGTCAAGACAATCTGGAATACATTGTCAATGAAATGAAAATTCATTGATAATGTATTTACTCTACCGACTACTCTTCTTTGACATAGTTAGTTAATTTGAGGGAAGCTGTAAACAAAGGATAAGAAAGAGGAAGAAATGACAATGACTCTGTGAATCTAATCTAAAAATAATTGAAATGAATTTTATTCATATTGTTTTTTCCCGGACTAGTTCCTTCGACACACACGTGCGCCTACCACATCCGTGAGATTTGGTGTCGCCTTGTTTTGTGTGAATGCGCACAAAAGTTCATCCTTTAGCAGACGACAACAGAAACCACTCAGAAACTGCCGAGATGGACATTGCGGACGCCGCAGCGCCACCCCGCACGGCCGGATCGTCCGTGTCGATCCCCGCGGCCCCGCGCCCGGCCCCGCAGGCGGCGATTGAGCAGGCAGTCGCCGATGGACTCCGTGTGGTCCACTCCAACGACCATTCCACCAACGACGTACACCACTGCCCCCCTCCATGCCCCCTGTCTACCCCTCTCCTACCTCTTTCCCTTGCCCACGTAGCCTCCGTTCCGCTCACATTTGCTGACTATCACTTTTCTTCTTTTACCTTTTTTTTTCAAAACACTCTAATATTCTTTTTTTAAACCGCCAATCCAAGTTTGGACTAAAGTGCTGTTTGTCTGTGTGTCTCGCCCCGCACTGCAGCCGTTCCTCTTCCCGCTGAACCACATCCGCACGACCAAGTACACGCCGTGGACGGCGCTTCCGCTGAACCTGTTTGAGCAGTTCCATCGCTTTGCCAACGTCTACTTCCTCGGCATAGTCATCATCTCGCTCATTCCAGCAACGCAGGCCCTCAACCCAGCCACGTCCATCTTCCCCCTGGTCTTCGTGCTTACCGTCAGCGCCATCAAGGACTTCGTCGAGGACTACCGTCGTGGCCAGAACGACGCAGAAATCAACAATCGACTGTGCCAGGTCGGTCGGTCCTCCACACACCTCCCACACACTATTATTTTTTATTGTTTTTATTGTTTTTTTTTTTTGTTGTTTTAGATTGTGCGTGATGGCGTGGTGCACGATGCGGAGCCATGGAAATCTGTGCGTGTCGGCGATATCCTTCTGATCAAAAACAACGAATTCGTCGCAGCTGACATGCTTGTCCTGTCCACCAGCGAAGAAGTAACGTGAAGCACATCTCCAAAAGAAATCCACTCTCATTTGCACTATCTCTATCTGTAGGACGGTCTGTGTTACATTGACACGTCGTCAATGGACGGAGAGACCAACCTGAAGATCCGCGAGGCGCACATGGCGACCAAGTCGGAATTTGTCGATGTGGACGCGTGCAGTGCCTTGCGCTGTC
The DNA here is from genome assembly GCA_943704425.1 of Ministeria vibrans ATCC 50519. Lineage (NCBI taxonomy): Eukaryota > Filasterea > Ministeriida > Ministeriidae > Ministeria > Ministeria vibrans. The sequence goes on from CALSCP010002020.1 coordinate 23,148, forward strand.
GTGTCGAAAGTGAACCGCCCAACAACAACATCTACAAGTTTGAAGGGCGTCTAGTGATGAGTGGCGAGGAGTGTCACGCCGTCACAATCAACAACATGCTTCTGCGAGGCTGCATCATGCGCAACACCGAGTGGGTCTTTGGTCTCGTCCTGTACACGGGTCACGACACAAAGCTCATGATGAACAGTGGAAAGACTCGCCTCAAGCGCACCCGTCTCGAGCGCCAGATGAACAATGTTGTTATTGGTATCTTTTCCTTTCTCATGATCTGTTGCTTCGTCTTGGCCATTCTCTCAGGTAACCCAACCACACAAAGCAACGACAAGACTCTCAAAAAGAGGGGGAAAATCTCCAACTCATTTTGTTTTTTCTCCTTCTATATCACTTGTTTTTTTTTCTCATTTCTCTGTCTTTATCACTTTGTGTTTTTTTCTCTCTCTCTATTATAATTATCACTGTTTCTTTTCTTTCTTCTTCTTTTCTTTCCTCTTTATTGCTTTGTTCTCTCTCCCTTCTCTCTCTTTCTCGCCCTCTCCTCTTTTTACCCTCATGTGTGTAGGCGTGTGGGCGCGCGACAACGATGACAGTCAATGGCAGATTGCGGCAACAACAAGTGCGCCTGTGCAGGGCATTATCAACTTCTTTTCCTTCATTCTCATCCTCCAGACCTTTGTCCCCATCTCTCTCTACGTCACTGTCGAGGTCACCAAAGTCATTCAGACGTGGTTCATCAAGCAGGATGTCGAGATGTACGACAGTGAGTTTGATCGTGCCTGTACTCCTCGTACCAGCGCACTCTGTGAGGAACTCGGTCAGATCGAGTACATTTTCAGGTGAGATTTTTAAAAAAAATTTAAACCGTTTTTGACATTATGTTTCACATAGTGACAAGACTGGTACTCTGACACAGAATGTGATGGAGTTTTTTGGTGCGTCTATTGCGGGAGTGCCCTATGGAATTGGAAGCAATCCAATGGCAAAGGTACACACATACATGATACACACACACACACACACCTCTCTCTCTCTCTCTCTCTCTTTGTTGCTTTGCTGACGTGGTGTGTTTAGGAGGAATCCATGTCGACGGTGAGCCCTCCGCTGTGTCCATACTCGAATCCCGGCTTTAAGTACGGGGTGGATGCGTTTGTGAAGGAGGTGCGTGAGGGGAAGAACGCACAGGTGCGCGACTTTTGGCGACTGCTCGCACTGTGTCATACAGTGGTGGTGGAGACAGAAGACAACACTGATGACAGTAGTGCTGGCGGTGCGCTTGGTGCAGGAGAGGTGAAGACGCCCGAGTACAATGCACAGTCGCCCGATGAGGCTGCACTTGTGGCGGCTGCACGTGACTTTGGCTTTGCCTTCCACACGCGCAACACCACTTCCATCACCATCAACGAACTCGGCAAGGACGTCACGTACGAGTTTCTCAATGTTCTTGAGTTTAATTCAGACCGCAAGCGCATGTCCGTCGTCGTGCGCGACCCAAACTCGCGTGAGATTCTCCTTTTGACTAAAGGAGCAGATGACAAGGTACAACACCGAAGTTTCTTGGAGCCATCAATACTAACGAACGTGGTTGGATGTGTGTGTGGTAGATTCTGGGACTACTTGAGAAGGGTCAAGCTGCGTCAAATGTGGTGCGGACGACACGATCTCATCTGAGTGGGTTTGCGCAGGAAGGACTGCGAACACTGTGTCTGGGACAGCGTGTGATTCCCGAAGATGAGTACGCCGCCTGGGCTGCGCGGTTCAACCAGGCGACGATGGTGTCGGAGGGGCGCGACGAGGCCATTGATGCGGTTGCGGCAGAGCTGGAGGTTGACTTGAAGCTGGTGGGCGCGACTGCGGTCGACGACAAGCTGCAGGTGGGTGTTCCCGAGACGATTGCGACGCTCGCTGAGGCGGGCATTAAGATCTGGGTGTTGACGGGCGACAAGCAAGAGACGGCCATCAACATTGCCTTCTCGTGTCGTCTACTGACCGACGACATGAACATTATGATTGTCAATGCGCATTCAATGGAGCAGACCCTCTCGGAGATTGCCGAGACGATGGAAGTGTACATTACGCGAAAGAAGGTCGGCACGCGCGGACCACAGTTGCTCAAGGACGAAAACGCACTTGTCATTGACGGACACACTCTCAACTTTGCTCTCCAAGACGAGTGCCGTCCTGCCTTTCTTGAGCTTGCTCTCCAGTGCAAGGCTGTTGTGTGTTGTCGCTGCTCGCCGTCGCAGAAGAGCCAAATTGTTGATATGGTCCGAAGAGGTACGTGCATACTGATTGAGCAGACTTTAAAGCAATACAATAGCTCACACTATGCGTTATAGGTTGCGATGTGATCACACTTGCGATTGGAGACGGAGCCAACGACGTACCAATGATTCGTGCAGCAGATGTGGGCATTGGCATTAGCGGACGTGAGGGAATGCAGGCTGTACTGGCCAGTGACTATGCCATTCCTCAGTTCAAGTAATAGTCTGCCATTTCATGTGTGTTGTTGTGCTGATACACGTATATATAGGGCTTTGCAGGTTCTTCTGCTCAAGCACGGTGTCTGGTACTACCGTCGCAACACTTGGCTTATTCTCTACTTCTTCTATAAGAATTTTGTCTTTACAATGGCCAATCTTTGGTTTGCTATATACTCTGGTTTTTCCGCCCAAACCATTTACGAATACACTCAGGTAAAAACATGAAATGTGATATGTGTGTCAATTCTCTATAATGACTTTTTTTGTCATCTTTCTTTCTTCTTGTCATCTTTCTCTCTATAATTATTTTATGTTACATTAATTATATCGTTTTTCTTTTCTTTCTTCTTGTCATCTTTCTCTCTCGATAATTATTTTTATGTTACATTAATTATGTCGTTTTTCTTTTCTTTCTTCTCCCTTTAAAACTCTCTCTCTTTCTTTCTCGATTTGGTCACACTTGTCATTAGATTATGCTGTACAACATTGTGTTTACGGGTCTGCCTCCCATTGTCATGGCTGTCTTTGACCAGCACATTCCCGCCACTGCCGCCTACAAGGTCCCTCAGATGTACCTCAAGGGTATTCACGGGAGTTTCTTCAGTTCAAAACTTGTCGCGTCCTATCTCATTGATGCAGTCTATCAAGTCAGTCAATCAAAGAAAGAAAAAAGAGGCCAATGAGAGATATTGAGAAATATTGAGAGCGAGAGGCACTGTGTCTCCATCTTTGCCTTAATGATTTTGCACTCATCTGATTGTTTTTTAGTCTGCCATTCTCTTCTTCTTCCCGATGTTTGCTGCAACCATTGCATCGTCTGGCGTCGTCTTTGGTCTCTTTTCACTTGGCACTGTCATTCTCGTCGGCGTTGTCACCACTGTCAACCTCAGACTCGCACTTGAAGTAAACACTCTCTTGCTCACTCCTTCGCACACTCACTTACTCTCTCTCTCTATCACTTTGTTTCTCTCTCTCTCTCTGTATCACTTTGTTTCTCTCTCTCTCTCTATCACTTTGTTTCTCTCTCTCTCTCTCTGTATCACTTTGTTTCTCTCTCTCTCTCTATCACTTTGTTTCTCTCTCTCTCTCTCTATCACTTTGTTTCTCTCTCTCT